>JAUOBX010402664.1:0-10626 GCA_032360705.1 Eupentacta quinquesemita
CTAGTGTAAAAACGCGGACTCTGGTAACGTGGTTGACGTGATGCTTGAACACTTTGCTATCTGGCTGTTGACACGGCAGTATTGAGAGAGTCTGCCAATCTGCCATTGTATATAAAAATAATAATAACAATACATCTTATGAAGCGCAAAATCCAGAACTGGATCTGCTCAGTGTGCTGCCAGGACAACAAAGCCAAGAGAGGAAAATATGAACAAAATTAATTGAAACACGAAAGGAAAAGATGGGTTTTCAGACATTTCTTCGAGGTGTCCAGTGACGGCAGTGTTCGGATGTCAACGGGCAGGCTGTTCCAGAAGGCTGGTCCACAGCGGGAGAGGATCCGGTCCTCATATGTCGAATATAGCCTTCACAGTAGTCTCCATAACATTCCCAAGTCGATGAATACAGCAGTTACACGATTAACAGACAACTGCCGGTCACATCGCCAGCTACCTGAAACTCTACCACATCTTTCGAGCTCTGACCTTCTAAACGTTTTCCGCAAGACGATCTTGAGGATCGCTCATTTTACAAAATGCTCAATTTCCTCCATGAACCTACTGTTGCCATGGAACTTTCTCGCGATCACAAGATAGTTCCTGATTATTCCTCGCCAGGCTCGTAAAACATGTCAACATTTTCTGGCACACAGGACTTCACTGTCGTCAGGAATGTTGTGGTTTCGACGGTATTGGTCGAATGGAATTTACAGATTTTCCACTCAACATTCTACACTATCGTAATAATTATCGACGGAATGTTCATTGTTGGCTATGTTCGCTGTTAATTCGTACTTTCAAGCTTTCCATTCGGGTAAGTACAGCCATAATTAGACGGCATTTCACCCACAATTTTTCCTGCTATTTTGGGCTGGTCACTCGATGAGTCATCGGGCAGCAATATAAGAGTAACACGACTGTGTGTAGCCATATGGTCCTCATGGAACCGAAGTCAGGCTTGTGGTTACCCCCTGGCGCTGTCAGCTCAGAAACAGCAAGTTCAGGGAGACCAATTTCTAATGCAGTACCCGATGATACCTTCCATGTCACAATTTCGGCATGATTCCATGAAATTCTGAAGATTTGAAAATATTTCGTCGATGTTGTCTTGCAAACACGATGATAGCGATTATTAATACTAATAATAATAATATAGGCTACCGTTCTAAAGCGCTTTACAACTCGGAGGTTCTCGAAGCGCAGACACAGAAAACATATACTAATACCTGTACAACTTTACATATCCGATGAGAACAAATATTGCTCTAGCTTAGATCTAAATTTGTTGACTGTTGGGGCATGTCGGATGATCGATGGGAGGTTGTTCCAGAGTCTAGGAGACGCGGTCCTAGACATTCCCTGGTGTTGGGAACGGGCTGGACGGGAAAGTGCCCTCTGAGATAGAATGTGAGACGGGTAGACAGGAAGATCGATCTTCATAGTTTGAAACGTGAGGCAGAGGAGCTTTTACTGAATTTGATACTGAACAGGAAGCCAGTGGAGAGATTTCATGATGGTCGCGGTATTCGTCAAGCCCTCCCTTGAATTGACCGTACATCGCTGGAAGACTTGGTGTGGTCCCATATTCTCTACGGTCATGTTACCTACACCTACCGTATAGGCAGACAGTGCTGGAATTGGGAACGGGTTGAAGGAGAAAGTGCCCTATGAGGATGTGTACAGATATGGGTGATTGAGCGACGATTCTAGCAGCAGTGTTATATGTCGAAGCAGCTGACTGTCGCTGCTCCTATGGTGGACGTTTTCAGCTGAGCTTCTTGTGGATGGTGAGTCCTGAATATCCAGCATCGTCGACTTCACGGAGAGTTGTCTCTAGACCTTGTGGGTCGTTTCGGCGAGTTTCACCTCCCATTTTATTACTGGAGTTCCCCTTCAAAAACACCTCTGATTTGTCCGTTCTCTGATTGCCGCCACCTAAGACTGCCGCGAGGCGATCAGTTGGAGAGATAACTCAAGGCATGCATATTCGTGCTACACTTTACGCCGAGCAGACCCACTAGGGTCCAAGTTGCCTCATGATTCTCAAGCTCGATGCCCACATCTTTTATGATATGCAGAACGGGCGCCATCTATTTCGTGGCGAATTCAAGTGGCGAGGAAGATTTAATATGGGAATGATTATGAATAGCGCCACCGCTCTTGTAATGTGGTTTTCAAACTCCGGCGAACACATCCCGTCACTCGCATCAAGCACAGCAAAAATTTATCACCCATCTGATTGGACCTGTACCGAGAGAGCATCAGAGAATGACAATCTGCAATTCTATATTTGCAGTTCCTGTTTGCCGGTGTACCAGGCATGCAGGTACCAATGTCGAACCTATGAGTGCCTTTGCCTGTAGCCTATTTAACGTTATTCCAAACACTCGGGATCAGTTGCCCGTTCCTGGAGACTACTAGTAGTGGGGCCACTATTCACCCTGATTTCGCCTTACTATCACCGGTAACTTGTTCTGGGCAGGGATTTACAAGAAGACACGGTGCGCAGTGCGCTAGAGACCTGCAGCCAGATCAGCCCTGTCCTCTTATGCCTAATCCCGGACTCGTCCTCTTCTACTTTGTAAAGAAGTGTCACTCTCAGATCATTGATTCGTAGAGGCCTATGCTCCGTGCTTCCGTCAGATGCCGCGGCTATACAGTTGGTGTTTGGCAATGCTGGTGGTAATTTACCGTTCCTCTGATTGTAGTGACCATAATGTAATTTGTCGTTCTTCCCACCTTTGCTTTCGAATCGACAGTCCAACTTGTCTCTATAGCCTACTGGGAGACATGCCCAAAATAACGAGTAGGCTATATTTCGTCTGCAGGTGTCGTGGCTGAATCGTTTCTCATTACCACGGTCTCCCTCAGCTATCCGATTCACCCACCGTATTCTCAACCGACTCTCTTTGTGGCCCGATCACACCGCCTGAACTCCGTTGCAGTGTTCCTCAACGGTAGGGAGAGGGGGCCGAATTCAGACTACGCTCGTCACCGCGCTCAAAATGGGGAACTCGAAAACACGGGCGCTGCCTTAGCGGTGCACAGCTGAAGCCGGCGTTGCTTTAGCGTTGGTTTAACGGTAGCGAACGGTACCAACGCCAAACCAAAGTTCATCACCGCAATGGATCGCTGCTTCAACGCCCGACACCGTTCCAGGAATCCCGTATCCGCTCGTGAAACAACCGCTCCACCAAGGTTTGTGCATCGTTTAATCACTGCCCGGGCAAAGCTGGCGAAGCAGCGGTGGTCCAGCGTTCAAGATTTCTGCGTTGGCCTAGCAGACCCAAGCGTCCACGAATTTGCGTCTAGCGGTGCCAAACGTTGACTGTGCGTTGTTGGAGCGGTGGTGAACTTTGCCGGAGCGGAAATTGCCCGCTCCTCACCGCTCGCAATATTTTGTGCAGCTCAAAACTTTCGAAGCGGTAGGAGGGACCATTAGCGGTGGCCGAGCGTATACGGCGTTGCTTTAACGGGGGCCCACTTCCGTTAAACGGTGGTGAACGGTAACGAGCGGTGAAGATTTTTTTCACCGCTCCAGGAATGCCTAGCAAAGTTCAGGCGGTGTGACCGGGCCTTAATAACTGTCGTGAATGGTTGTATAACAAGCGCAATCGTAAACGTCTTGGTAGCTGCGGCCAGATACCGTATGTGGTAGGTCCGAATTGCCTGAATTAGTTTCAAAATGGCCGCCGGGTGGGGTCTTATGGTGCGAAAAGGAAAGTTGGTCTAAAAACGATCGCCACGTTCCGAAACGCTTAAATCTGCGATGAATTTGGTTTCGTCGAAAAATTAAAAATGGCCGCCAGTTTGGGTCGAATAGTGGGAGAATGGAAGTTGGTCTCGAAACGATCGCCACGTTCCGAAACGCTTAAATCTGCGATGAAATTGGTTTCGTCGAAAAAAATTAAATGGCCGCCAGGTTGGGTCGAATAGTGGGAGAATGGAAGTTGGTCTTGAAACGATCGCCACGTTCTGAAACCCGTAAATCTGCGATAAAATTAGTTTCTTCGGAAAAATCCAAATGGCCACCGGGTGGGGTCGTATGGTGCGAAAATAAAAGTTGGTCCCAAAATAGTCGCCATGTTCCAGAACGCGTAAATATGCAATAAAATCAGTTTCGCCAAAATCCAAGAGGAGTGCGGTGACGTCCAGTCATCAGATATTTTTGAAGGGCGGACATGTGTGCCAACTGCCAAGTATCGTGTCAATCGCATGTACGGTTCCAGAGTTATGCGCGAACGTGACGAACGGACATACGGACGAACGGACGTACGGTGACACATGGTGGCTGATTGGGCTGCTCAGCCGCAGTCAAATAAATGTGGCTTTTCTGGAACCTGGGGGACAATCAATCAATCGGGACAGTAAACACACGCCTTTCATATCCCTACAGACCTACTGCTCGTCAGTCTTATGGCCAGAGTCTTCTAACCAGAGGGAAAGTTGATATTCCTTAAAGACCAGGTGAAGGGCTAATTCATTGCTTTGAAACTTACATAGATGAAAAGAGCATATTTCAATACCACTAATTCCAAAATTTGAAGTTCCCAGCTCGTTGTATCTTTGTGTTATCTTCATTATTAGGTCAGGTCTGATGACGTCACGAGGGGAACCGGATGAATGTCCCTTTTAGGATTACACAGTAATAACTGATTTTTAATTCCTCCGTAAGTGAAAAGTGCAAGTGATTTTTTCCCTTCGAAGACAATGATTACTTGCACCTATATCTCCCGGAGAAATATGTGAATTTTATTTCATATCGGGTTCACATTTTTTGTGCGACAGAGTTTTGAAAAAGTCAATTTTGCATTGACTTTGTACTGAGCATGCATTTTCCTTCCCCTTGTGATATCAAAAAACATTGCGTAATAATAGATCTATCCTCATTTTCACCGTCTTATTGAGTGAAATACATTTTGGGTGTTAGATTTCTTTCATGTACGATAATCTGCAAAGTCATGTTCAGCACTTCCATTGACCTTTAACTTACCGTTTCATTAGTATATATGTTGTCAATGAGGGAAGATGTGACATCAGTAACTCTTGTTGGCAAACCAAGTAAATCATACATTGGATATTGCGACATTACATTGATAAACCCTCCGCAATAACCTCTGCACGCCACGAAGGGAAACCATTTGTATTATTTTGTCCTCTCTGTTCAGGTAGACCGGTATGCTCGTATGTCCAAATATATAGAACACAATCTTCAGGTGGAAGCCCATATGCGGATACAAGTGTATTATTGTGTTCACTCTGTACAGAAGGACTGGAATGCTCGTATGTAAACAGATATAGAACACTATCCTTACGTAGTATAGGCCTACATATGTTCTACCTCCATAGCTGTATTTTTTATTTCTATAGAAGAGATTCCTGATTTGTCGAGATCCTCGAGTTGTGGGAGCGTGGGAGACGCATACAACAACTGTGTCGATAAGAACGTTAGCTCCCTTGCATTAGCTTCCCGCCTTCCAGTGAATCGAAAGTGAAACCATGATATGTTATATGAGTTTAAAGCTTGGAGTTAAGACTGTGCATAAACACGTATAGCCTACACTCGTTCGCCATTGCTAGTTAGGTATGTTATAGGCCTAACATATTAGCATCTAATGATAGAGGCATTCATTGGGTCAATTGCCACGATAGCTGTTTAATTACTTCCTTCTTTCGAACAATTTGTTATTGTCAATCTGGGATTTGCTTTCAAAGGGACGTTTGCGGGAAAATCCGGGACAGAGTGAAACAATGTTTCTCTTCGTTTCGAAGGAAAGCGAAACCTAAATTCAATAGTGTAAGTTAGTAGGCCAAGGTTCAATTGAAGGTTCATCTAACAATCATAGTTCCCAGGTATCAGCAGTTTGGGGCAATGGGACAAAGTTCAACACTAAATTGAAGCAGCTTGATTGTGTTAAAAATAAATAGCAGACGCTACAATCGTGATCAAACAATCGGCACTCGGAAAACTACCCCTGGATTCCCACTCAGACAATTGGCCCTCAGACAATTCTCACCGGTACATCTACCATCTAGAACAATTCTCACTAAGACGATAGTTACCCCGGACATCTCCACCCCGGACAATACTTACCTAGGGCGATTCCCATTTCTTGAATTTCTCACTCCTACAATTCCCATCCGGACAAGTCGCACTCCTGACAACTGCCTTCTGGACACCACCCGGACAATACTCTCTCGCAAAAAGAACCGTAGTGTGTGCTTTATGAAGAATAAGTGGTAGGATGTCAAATTTCAGGCTAATGCCTAGAAAAATACCATGGCAGGCAGTCTCATTAGTGACACTCTGTCGTGCGAGCCTGAAATCAGTCAGCAAACTCCGCCTGAATTGATTCTTCTACTCAACATATTGAACAGTGCACCACCTGACCACGTTTAGTGCATGGACAGTGAGGGCCATTGACTGTCCAAAAATATTGGTACTGCTCTGGCCTACAGTCCGTCAATATGAAATACATACTGAAGGGAATTGGAGCTCTGTGGAACAAAATTGTGTCCAGTTAATTCAGAATGGAGGTGTTTTTTCCTTCATATTTCTAGTGAGAAAACTAAGCATAGTAAGTTATTGTAGTGTAGTGTTATTTTCTTTAAAGAAATAAGATTTGGACAATTATCGTAACTCGGTGGGCTATGCTGGCAGCCCAACTTCACTTTCGAAGTCTTCCAATAATAATGATAATAATAATAATAGTACATATTTATATAGCGCTTCCCCTCTAAGGCTCGAAGCACTTAACAGTGGTAAACAACGAATAACAATTACATATCGTTACCCATGAAAACACTATTGTAAGCCCCCAAAGTGGATGTAATATGAATATTTATTTCATTATCATCGTGAGTGAGTTCGAAACAACACATGTAATTGTAGAAATCATAACATCAATACCTTCTTCTTATAGAGTTGTTGAACATTGTTTTCTGGAACAGTATCCATAATCACATGTCTATTATGTACTTGTACGATGAGGGGGGATTTAGTATCACTATTTGGGAACTAAATGAAGTATATATTTCCCATCCACAGGATCATTATCCATTTGAAAACTGCCCACAATTAGGTATTTAAACAATTTCACAACCACTTGCCTCTTTACCAACTTCTCTAATTGACTTCATTACGAATTGACAAGCATGCGAGTATGTGAGCTTTATTGTAGGCGACATTGATGCTAGTTTCTGTTATTCCTTGACGAAAGGAACCTTCGCACACGTGTATGCGTGTATCTGTTTTTCACTCATGCCTTGTCAAAACGACAACTCTACCCCACGCGAATGGACTACGCTCATACTGGTTAAGTGTGTTCCCCATGATGAGTTTAATGATCTGTCTCCTATCGAGGTCAGGTGAAAGGATGACAATATTGTTAACACGAGCCCGTAGTCTAGAAGGCTTGGAGTACAAAACCCTATCGTTCATGTTGTGGAGAATATGCAATCAATTAGAGTAGTGGCTGGCATGTATTACAATCAAAGGAGGTGTAGTTGGCCAGTCACCACCCTGTAAAAAGAGACTACTCGTAATCAATGTTGACTGCACACGATTTGTTTCCCGTTAAATTAGACCCAGATAATATACACATATCCTGTATGTATTACATATGCAGCGACTCTACACTGTAGTGATTGCTTTGACGTTATTGCACTGCATCACTGCAGCGCAGTACCACCACGTGTATTGTTTCAGCCCAAGCAGGCCTGTTCCCAGGTATCTGCTTCAGCTAGCAGCGCAATAGCATGCACAAGGCAGAAAGTCCTATCTGTACCAGGAATCCCGGCACAAGGCAGCAGATACCCTGAGCAGGTAACAATGGCAGAAATATATGGAAGTATACGTGATGGTTATCTGTGAGAACAAAAATCTGTACAGTGCATATTATGATGCACAGTATGTACATGTGGACACTGCTCCTATATGACCCACTGACCCACTGAATCATGAAAACATGGGCAAAGCCTGGATTGAAATCAGTGGAAACACTCTTAAGACCCCTCATCCTCAAATTCAGATTGCTTTTGCGGAGGGTTGTAGGGGGTACGCAGTCGGTCTAGTTGTTCCTCCTTGAATGAGTTGCCCGCACCACTCGCTCCTGTTTCTGTCATTTTCGGCTGCGCGTTCCTGGAACATGCTTTGTAGGATGTGTTTCTCCCTACTTTTTGGAAGCTGGATATTTCCTCCTTCTTAGCCTTCTGTGGGGTCACATTTTTGCCAGATATTATATATATAGATCTATCTAAAATAGATGTTGTAAATTTTACAGCAGTGGTAGGCAGAGGGCTAGACAAGCCGATTACCCATCTGTGGAAAATTACCCGGGCGTCTCCCCATCAAGTGACATGATCACAGGCCTGCATGTTAAATCTTTACCTACCAGCCGGGATTAGCCAGGCGAGGCTTCCGCACGACAATGGCCAGTATTTCGCTTGAGGGCGCTGCTATGGCCGACTATTCAATGGCGAGTGTCACGCCCCGATGCCCACGCAACCACTCGGCGCGAATCTGGGGTAACTACTTTAGTTTCGAACGGCGTGTGACTCCGACAAGAGCCTCTGTAGCATATATGATACATCGGCCAGTATAGGGCTAACGATCGAGACTGAGATGTTGTAAATTTCACAACAGTTGTAGGCAGAGGGTTAATGGCATGTAACTCTGTTCCGGAAAATCCTATGAATGTCGGGGTTTAGACAGATATGCTTTCCTCTAACACTGATCATGGAGACCTTGAGCTCTCTGAGCACTCTGGTAGGAAGTTATTGATGGTAAAACGCTGGCGCCATAGACCCATTTTTGGTAAGCTCGACGCAGATCAGAGGTTGCTAACGAGGAGGAACTTCAAGCATTCATTCATTGGTCATCGTTGCACTCGAAGTGACCTCGCGCTGGTGATATTTTGTCTCGCATGGTCTCAGTATAGCCTATATATACGTTCGTTTCAAATCAATTTCAACTCGTATCTCAAATATTTCAAGTGTAATTGTGGCATTTTAGGGGACTTGAGATTCTTTTTTCATGGGCCCACGAAACACACGCAGCCGATGGACCCGGCAGACGTTGATATCCTCGAATGCCATGTTTCGCTCCATAATATTCAGTGCTCGGATATTGCCATATAGTTCGTTTTTTCCGGACTGTCGGTCTGAAGTTCGGAACGGATTGAACCAACTAAGCACCATATAGTTATTATTCAATTGCTGGGCCAGGTGTTCGTTTATTACTTTCAATATCGTTTGATGACGTCCTCCATGCGTTGTACATACCATATTGATGCTTTTTCACTGTACTAGAAACAGAAACATTATCCAACGATCAATTTCCCCGAACAAGCCCTTACCATATAATTTAACGTTATGTGCATCCAGAACCAGATGAACGATCGCTAGGCTGATTTTGTACGTATAATCGGTTATTATATCCCGCGACACGGGAATATCCGGGGATCTTATGGATTAGGGGCTGTTCCCACCGCTGCCGCCGTCTCCGCCGCCATCTCCGCTTGAGAATCATGCGCAATCACTCTCTAAATGATCCGATGGATCCATATCTTGGTACACGTGGCTGTTCGGTAGTGAAATCTCGAGTGAGTTTGAAATTGGGCGTTGTAGCACGACTGCTGTCCTCTATATCGCAGGTTTCATGCGAAATGATCAAGTTTATCCGATTTACACGGTGGGTGTGGGCCAAAGTTGATTAAAAAAAACATGGCGGTAATTTCAAGACCACCAGAGGTCAAATTTGAATGTTTCACGCGATTTCTCAATAGCGTTGTTAAATGAAAAAAAAATCGATTAATGTGAAACATAGTTCATCCTGAACAATATGAATATTGTTCGAGGTCATCGTGGGTCAAATTATATATGTTATTTTCTAGCTTTGTCGGATTCGGAAGAAACTTGATCGATGTGGACTATAGTTGCCTCTGAAATACATGAAGGTAAAATTTACATGGCGTGGGCCATTGTTCTAACCATCAATATGGTCAATGTTCCTAATCATTGCGGGGATATACACGTGAGCGTTTACCCACCTGCACACGTCTAGTTCAGTCATGCCCTAGGCCCATGCCTATTCCCTCAAACATATCTGATGAATACAACGCTATAACTACGGACATCTCAAATGTTTCTCCAAGTTTCCTATTTACCGAAAGGGTTATATCAATTAATGAATGATTCGTTCTCATTAATTCCCGCTCGGCTATATTCGACTCCTTGCTCTCACTGTTAAGGTAAATCGAAGTGCTGAACATGACTTTGCAGATTATGATTCCCTTTGACTAGTATATGAAGAAAATCTAACCCCAAGACGTATTTCAGTCAATAAGACGGTGAAAATGAGGATAGATCTAATATAACGCAATGTTTTTCGATATCACAAGGGGAAGTAAAACGCATGCTCTGTACGAAGTCAATGCAAAGTTGACTTTTTCAAAACTCTGTCACACGAAAAATGTGAACCAGATATGAAAAAAAGTCACATATTTCTCCGGGAGATATAGATGCAAGTAATCATTGACTTCAAAGGAAACCAGAAAGCCAATAGGCTTAGTGATTCCTTGACTCCAATGACCTAAGATGGCCTCAACAATAGGGATCATGTACTTT
>JAUOBX010402775.1:0-10626 GCA_032360705.1 Eupentacta quinquesemita
TTTGCTACATGTTTTTGTATTTGCGAAGTTCAACCACGGTAACTGCATACAGCCGACCGACGAGACTCATTGCAACTTATTCCAGTAGTCGGGGAGCTTAGGGAAGGTTGGCGCACTTTCTTCCAAAAGCACAAAGATTGGCACAGGTGTTGTCCATCTCTTTTGATTTCTGCCGAGCGCCAAGGAAAAATTCCAATGGCACCGCCATATTGTGGAAAGTTCAAAATGGCTGCCACCGGGAAATATGATAACTGTAAAAGCGTTTGGAATAGAACATTTTAGGAGTTTTCCATGACGCTGGTTGTGATTGTCATGCTTGTTCATTGATTGGGTAGCAATTTTGCCCTTTACAACCACTATATACAATTGGAAAACGAAATTATCGCCATTGAAAATATGATCATTATTATAAAAGGGCTTAACCCCCTCATGATTCTGCATTTGTGAATCCTTGGGAATATTATCAATTTATAGTCAACTCATTCCTGTAAATTAACCATGGAAGATTTTTTGACGAAAATATGAAATGTCACTGTATATTGTCGGGGAGCTTATATAAACTTATAGACGGTTGACGCACTTTCTCCCAAAAGCCTTAAAATTTGGTCTAGATGTCGGTTATATGCCATGCTATTCTTTATTTTTGACGGGCGCCACGAGAATCTCTCATCAGTGCCACCATATTGTTCAACATTCATGATGGCCGCCACTGGTGTATAATTTTCAGTTTCAGAGGGAGTTCGGTCACTAATCGCACAACTCTTCAGGGGGTAATATGGGCGCTGATCATGATCGAATGTTGCTTCCCATTCCCCGGGGCAAAATTCCATTCGGGCAAAAATACATGTACTCGGATGGTCTCGAATGGTTCCCAGTGTTTCCAAACTGGTCTTTAATATGCAAATGGTATATCTTTAGTTAGCTGGTTTATAACTGGTTTCAACTGGTAACAAATGGTTTTGAATGGAAGATGGGCAAAAACACACTGTAAACCAGTCAGAAACTAAATGGTGTACGTCGAATGGAATTTCACACTGGATTTCAGCATTTAATGTCGATTTAATCATTTACGGTCATGACAGAAGGATATTAAACGAAATATATAAAATAGCCGCAATCAGAAGTGAAGCTTCGAGAGGTTCCAACGCTGATCACGCAATATTTCAGAGGCTTTCTGAGTCGCTGGTCAGTGGTCACGGTTATAATATTGCATCAGTGATTCGTTGACATCATTTCTCATTGCGAAACTTTTATAGTGATAATTAAACATGGCCGTCAATAGACTGTTGGTGTTGAGGAGGTTGAACCTATATGGTCATATAAGCCTACCGCATGTTTCTGAGTCACTGGCTAGGATGTTGCCACACTGCTGGTTGCGTAGCGCCATTTCAACTGTTCTTATGCAGTCATCCTACTTACCTTCAATGGACTAGACATACGACTATTATAACCTATGAAATATACCATATACTGTTGCCCAACATAGGTTTCCCACTATGCATGACAACCAAGAAACAATACATGCACTCCACCAACTCTCACCATTCCCATTGAATAGGCTCGAGCTATTCTCTACGGTAGTATGGTTGGGTTCATTCTGCATACGAGTACATGGTCTCGTGGTGGATACTGTAATGTTGGTGCAATGGTGTCGTTCACCTCTCGAGCCAGTCACCTCAGCTCAATATGCAAATTCCCGTTCCGCTACATAACGACGACTGCATCAAAAGAACTTGGTATGCTTGGCATCAGAGTTCCCGTTTTCTGTAATATTCGTAGCCTCGGTTCTTGCTTGATCAGTTGAGGCGATCACATGTGATAATGGTGTGGTTGTGGCTGCAGTCTGCGTATACAGCGAGTGCCTCTCGTTGCTGCTAATGACGGTGTGCAATACAGCAGATCACCTTCACTTTTGGGGTTGAAGTTGCAGCAATTGAGGTATATTAGACAATAACTCAGAGTTGAACCGATTTAACACTCAGCTTAGTGTGTAATACTGTTTCCGAATGGAGGTCATCATGGAATACTTGCCTCCATAACCTTCATTGGCAGATTGGTATAGCAGTGGGGATGGGCCTTATTCATTCCTGTCAGACGACAGCACTGTATTTCCTATTTCGAAGACGGCGTCATTGCCACATCGATGCTGTACTCGAATCGCTGGTCATATTTTAGGACTACCAATGAAAAAGGACATGCTATCCGACAATACCGAAGATTCAGTGTACTGTTCGTCGTGGATTGTAGTTTCCACACACGTTCCCAATCTTGCCTGAACGAGCCGGAAAGCGGGAATTTTACTTTCGATCGATCACCAGAAAAAATGACGTCTACCAATTTAAGGATTTGAATATCTTAACAGTTTATGAAGGTGAGATACGGAAGTTGCTTCAAATTACCCCATCGCATGCATAGCGTTTATTATTTCCATAGTTTAAACCAGTATTGGGAAGACATAGAGTGACCACTAACGCCAACGCCATTATCGATGATAGTAGACGCATCGGACCGAGTTGTCATGAGGTCACTGGATAGTGACATATGGCGAATGTGATGATCGAGGTGGATTCATTGCGATGAAAATGTTGACCTAATCTATGTACCACAACCACTTAGGCTAAGCACGCAAAGAAACGAGGAAATCTCCCGAGTATGAAAATAACACGACACTATTTTTGACAGATCAAATGACTTTTCAAAATTCTCTTACAGGCTACCGTCTGGTTAAATGCACGTCACCACAGCATGACAGCGCTTGCTGATACTAACTGAATACTGAACTCAGTACTAAGTTAGACCTAGGCTACCTGGCCTACGACACTATTTTTGACAGATCAAATGACTTTTCAAAATTCTCTTACAGGCTATCGCGCGTCGGTTCAAATTCACGTCACCACAGCATGACAGCGCTTGCTGATACTACCGTTGCGAAGCTGAGAGTCTGCCCTCTTCAGCGATGTTCAATTGGATGTGGCATGACCGTTTAGATTTTGAGCTAGAGGTAGATGTTTTCCCCTAGCATGTTCCGACTATATCACTCCGCAAACTCGACAATGGCCTTTTTCAGTCATCAAAGTTTGAAGGGGAGAAAGTGACCTACTTCTGCTTAAATTATCAGCATTTATACTTTCAATGGTGCTCTTCTAGAATAAGTGAAGAGAGAAGCAATTCTACCTTCCCACAACGCAGCAGATGGTCCCGAAAAAAGTCCTAAGGGCCTTGTTGTTGACCGGGTAACCTCTCGGCGGATGCATACCAGAGCTAATCGTGGTAGGAGTCCTACTAACTAAATACTGAACTCAGTACTAAGTTAGGTCTAGGCTACCGGGTCTAGCCTAGGCCTAGGCTAGCTAAGTTACGTAGCTAAGTCTGCGTACTGAACCGTGTGCTAGACACTTTCAGGTTTCTATGCACTGAGCGTGTACAGGCATATCCCACCGCTACGTGTTACGACGACGCATATCGTGAATACGGAGGCATAACTCTTATTTTATTCCACTGCTTCTTAACATTCGAAAGGCCTAGGCCAATCCACTGTGGACCGACGACTGTTCTCCTAGTCATAGATTTCTCCTGCAATTCGGGTTTGAGACTCTGGTGCGATGATGACATATTGAGTCGGTTTCGTTGTTGTTGTTGGTTTTTTGTGACGTCATGACACTTAGGTCATTGCGATAAAATGCTCATTTTCGCCCAAAATAATGTGTTCAAACGCCAATGTTCACTGTGAGTGTTCTAGCATTATGTTTCATTTCGCTTTCCCATCGATGCTGACTATTTGAGCACTTATCGAAAATCTGTGGACAAATTTGAAACAGTACCACTCAAGGAACATCATAACCCAATTCCAATCAGATCAATAATTCTTCCTGGGAGAAGTAGCGTTTTCTGGATTTTGCAAATTGTCAGCGTTTCAGCGCTACTGACGCTGAACAACACTCGATTAAAAATATGTGAGCAATTTCATGTAGCACTACCTGAGGAAAATTATTACCTAATTATGTTATTTATAGGAGGAGTAGTGTTTTGAGGTTTTCCACATAACAACTCTCTATGCCCCTTTAACGACGTTCGACCTTGACCTTCGAAAGGTCAAAGATGTGTCACTTTTCAATGAACATTGTCTCCAGGTTTGGACTTTGGTTGCCATCGGCCAAAGAACGAACATTTGCCAGCCAGAAGAAGCAAAACTTCACAGCTGGATAGATGCATAGATAGATCAAGTGACGCTCCCAATACAATAGCACAACCAGCTTAGCTGGTTCGAGCAAAAAATGAAGACCGTACAATCTCACGTTGCGAGTTTTGCTTACTTGTTGCTTTATTTGTATCAAGATAAATGAACAACATGGAGAAGTATAAGGACAGAAATTGACATTCCCAAAGAGTTCAGTGCCTCACTTTCAGCTTTACTCATGACCCAAAGGGAGAAAAACGAAAAGCACACAATACACTGCGAGGTGGGTGAATGAATTCAGTATGTGTGTAAGTAGGTGGATGTGTAGATAGTATGTCAATTTCCACCAACGCAGATCAGTTTGGGATACAGGATGAGTTGTCGTTTACCATGAAGAACAATACGCATACAGCGGCAGTATATCTTTCTGTTTTAATCTTTGGTATCATCTATTAGTCATCAAAGCCTAAAGTCAGGGGTTGCTAGTATGATACTTTATCTACGTGACAACATAACCGTGTAACCGTGTGAGATGATGTGTAGGATAATATGTGTGAATATATATTGGTGTTCATCGATTCCAGATTTCATCGGGAATGTGTATACATCAATTTTCAAGTATTGCCACTGGCAGATAACATCGTTCTATCAGACAGAACACCATGTTGCAACAGAAACAGGTTCATATTCGAGGCTTGGTTACAATTTAATGCTCCCAACAAATGATGAACATAACCAAATATACAGAAATAACTTCTACTTCGAAAGTTTAGTTCCTCTAACAGCATCACAGATTCATTACTATTTCCGTGATAGTCCTGTTCCATTCAAATTAAAATAAAATGATAATATCGTGACTTTCAAGAACAAGGACGAGATTCCCACAAATAGTCCCTTCACCTAAACGTATGTTGTGTCTGTTACACTGTGACCTTATACATACACAACACATCCAGTCGTTCGAAAATAATGTACCACTTGAAATATGTTAGTTGACGTCAGTAAATGACACGAAACAGTTAGTCAAAGTAGGTCCAATAATCGAATGCAACAACCTTTTCGAGCACCTACGTGTGATTACGATAGATGGAGGGCTAACCACACAAACAGTCATGATTATTTAGAACGCAGATATATGGAATAAATTCCAGTGACCGGAGTTTTGTTTCCTGGTCGGTCACGTATTCTATTTGATCAATTTTCCTCAAGTCGGTGTTAGCGTGGTGATACATAGTTAATGCGATTCCTTACAACAAATACTTCACGTGACCTTCCTGGAAAAACATGACAACCTGTACTCCATAATGTAAATGTCAAACGCGAAATGGACGTGGCGCTATTTCGTATGATGACTGTGTTATACAGGCAGTTACGTCACGGATACGATGATTTCCCAGTTGGGTAACTAGACACATGTGTCAGGAATGGGTATATTATGGCACATCAACAATCGATACTGTGCTCGTATTAAGTGGAGCAACGATATATTCCTCAGGCTCGTACCAATGGATACAGTCCAGAAATAGCTGTAACTGGTTTACATTTTAGAGTGAAGAAAGAACACGAGAAAGAGGGTCTGTAACTATTCAATATTGGACCCCCTACAGCGCTACCCCTGGTCCAGCGCTACCCCTGGTCCAATGTAATCTTCAATTACTACAATCCCCGCCAAAAGAAGTTGGAACACCACCCCCGGACCCCTATTCAATGTTGTTGTCCTGTTAACTCACATGAGCGTGGACGGCTGGAACAACATTGGAGAGGGGGATGGGATTCGCTTAGCTGAACGGAGTTTAATGTTAATGGCCGCTACCTATGTCCGTACTGTTCCAATAGTTTTGACGGGATTGTGTTTCTACCTGTACAAGATCATACATGTTCAGCAAATGGTGAGTGGAATTGGGCTCTATGATGTAAATGTCTCAGATGTGCATGGGTACGTCACGAATATATGTCGTTGTTCGAAAATAGTTATATAGGTATATAGAGGGTAATAGTAAACCTAAACCCAATATCATCAGATGGAGTTAGAAATAATTAAATTATCTATAGCCGATAAGTTAGTTTACCATCATGACCAAGTGGATTTCAACATCCTATAGCAAAATTTGTGTCATGGAAATGATCAGGAACAATGCAGTACGAGCCATAACAAATACTCTCCACTATTTCGAAGAGCTCATGACAGTTACTGACGTCATAATGATGTGGTAAACCATCACGTGTGAAACAACACGATGTCAGTTCAGCATATACGTTATGTGAGAGCGGTGGCACTTTTACAAGTTTACGATGACTACGTGTCGACTCACGCATTTAGGGCAGACACTGCCTGTATGGGCATACATACTGAATAAGTTCGACTACGCAGGCTAGTAGCGTGACGTCACGATTGATTGTAATTCATTGATTACCATCATCATATAGTTTCCGACTCTTCCATTGATAAGTGGTAACTTTCTGCGCAACCGATTGATCCTAATACGAGATATCACTAAATATATCTGGTTCATATCGCCGCGTAGTCTTGAACACTCGCTAATCAGAGGGCAGCGTGAACACTGTTACATCCATGCTGTAATGACGTTACTGTTCTGTGACGCTGATAATGTTCCATACACAGGCTCAGCACATGATTATGCATGACCGATGTAAACATTGTCGATATTAATGTCCACGAAACGAACGATTTTGTTTGTACTTCACATTTGTACTTACATATGTAGCATATACAATCCCCGCCAAAAGTAGTTGGAACACAAACCCCTGAACCCATGTTGTTGTCCCGTTAACTCACATGAGTGTGGACGGCTAGAACAACATTGGATCGGAGGGAGGGGAGGCTAGGATTTGGAACTCCAACCCCGAACCCCCATTCAATGTTGTTGTCCTGTTAACTCACATGAGTGTGGACGGCTAGAACAACATTGGATCGGAGGGAGGGGAGGCTAGGATTTGCCTAGCTGAACGGAAGTTAATGCCAATTGCCCCTACCTGCCCACACTGTTCCAACAGTTCTGTCAGGGATTGTAGCCTCGTATTACGAGTGTGGAGTGTAAAGACCTTTGCAACAATTGGCTGACACATATATCAAGTTTATACGTACCACACTGAGAGGTAGTTTAAATGTCTCTGGTAATGTAAACACAAGGCATTCAAACAGCAATATTGTTACCAACTGGTACATAGCAGGTACTTGGAAGGCGAAAGACAAAGAAATGAAGAACGTAATCAACTTTCATCGATTATCTCACAGACTCTTAAAAAATTACTAGAAGAAGGAAGAGAAACAACTGGAACCGCACTCCATGTTGCTTAGGCCTGTACTTGAACCTCTAGTTGTCCAAGAACGTTCTCGAACTGGTGGCAGTCAAACTCTGCCAAGATCACTCTAGTCCCAGACTTGAGGGGAGAAAAGGACACCTCGTGATGAACTTCTTCGCCGGGTGTGATGTCCCTGGAAAAAACAATGGTAGATACTAATGATAAACAAGGATACAAAAACTCTCCTAATATGACGCTGGAACAATTTATTAGGTCAGGGGTTAGGGACGGTTTTTTTTTAAATAGTGTTCAACCAATGCAGAAATTTGCAGCCTTGCTCTTACACTACGATAGTTGAAAATGTTAAGGGGGCATAATTTCATTGTCTAGTATTATGGTTTGATGTTGAAACGTTCGAAAATATGCACTGACAGAATCTTTCAAGATTGTAGGTCCACTGGTCCAGGAAGGTGGTTTCACCACTAATTAATCAATATGTGACTAAGATTGTGCATGTAACGTGCAACAATAGGCACATTATCGATACTGCAATATATCAGACATAGTATTTAGTATTGTCATAACAGTTTTTGGAGCCCCTGAAAGAGACCCATGAAAAAATAAGTAATACCGGTTCCGCGGAATGTTTGTCAACATAGTATAATCCCTGATGAAGCCTCGATTTGATAGAAAATGGAATGTATTGTATGTAAATCCATATGAATATATAGATATAGTCAAATATTCAAGTGTTTTGAACCTTACCTGAACTTTTCAGTTCTAGGCCTAGCCAGTCCAGGCCCTTCAGTCATGAACAAGCACCCAGTGAGCGTCTTGGCGAGCGGGTTCTTGAAACTCATCAGGACCTTGAAAGGCTTGCCGACTTTGGCGGTGTTTCCGGGGGCGACTTTCATTTCGAGGTCAGGGGTCTCTAGCCGGAAGTCATCCTGCTCTGCAATGATCTGATTGGTCTCCTGGAGTGGAATGATTTCATCAAATTAAGTCAGGAATTCCTGTTATCGTCGCATGTTAAATAACGGTGGCAGGTGATTAGCGATTGTCAATCGGGCATTTATCATCGCTGATAAAGTGCTCTTCGCCTTAGTAGGTTGCGTCATTTCACGCTCCAACGATCGGTTGCTGGCTCTTCTGTAGACGTTGGCAGGGCATGTGATTGCGTTGTCTTGTGATCGATGCCGGAGGAAGGATCCTAGCTCTGCTGTTTATCTTGTTCACGGGTTGCCTTACAATTTGAGGCATTTTTGTGATTGTCCTCCCCCATCAACAACTATATAAATTCCGGAAACTTAGTTTCATTTCTAAGGGCAGCGTTTTATTTAGCAGATGCTCGATGCTAACAAAAATCTAGCGGTGAAATGAACAGTTTTGATTGAAATCCAAGAGAGCACGAAAAAGTGGTGAGACACTGTGCCATGATCGTAATTTACGCAGTGATTTTGATCACTACATGTTCAGGAAGTCACTGGAGGCCCACCATTTACTTCCCTCCTTCTGTCCTCCGCCTGTTCATTCTCTTTTAAGAATTTGTTTCTGGATATTAGATGGCGTCATGTATTGCATTTTGCTGATTTTTATGGTAGCGTTCTCATTAACTGTCTGTAGATCTAACAATTGTTATTCTGCAACTTCCCATTAATCCAGATCTCAAGTGCATAATTATATAAAATTAAATGTGAACGTTCCTAAGACTTTGTTACCATCCAATTTCAAAGGAATTATTTTCCTCCTACCTTCGATACCCTTCACATTGAGAATACGGCTTGCATTGCATATCTTAGCACACGTTCAACATTGAATAAACAAGCTATTGAGCGGGATTTTTTCAAATGGGAAGGACCTGGTTAGTAAGTCTTATGAACGTACCTCAACTTTCCCGAGCAAGAAAACCTTGAACTGCGACTGTTCGACGAGTTTCTCCAGGTACTCGGCAACAGTTACATGGAACTTGACTGTCTTGGACTCTCCGCTGGTCAGAGCCACGTATTGTCTGTCCTTCTTGATTCTGGCAGCCCGGACACCTGAAATGGATCACAGTCTCTGATTTAATTTCATGGCTGTCGACAATAGTGAGAAACCTCATGAATAAAGGGTTTGATAAGCCTGTTCTCGGTTGCATTCCACGCCGTATCTTAATGATCTTTGTCGAAGGTCACTCGGGAGCACTCAGAGACGGGACTGCTCGAACAGTGTATGAAGTAATGGAGATATCGCTGTCTCGGAGGCAGGGCAATCTTTCGAAACTCCCCTGGAGATAACTGTGAAACCTTCCAACACAAAACTTCACTAACACTAAAGGACAATAACATAGTCGTAGATTAGGTGAAATTACATTATTTCCAACTAGTTATGGCAGTTTAAAAATTCTCATCCTGAACGTTCATTTAGGTTTAGCAGCTGTGGGCATGCGCATAGATAACTGTGAACTGGATATAGCTATTTATTTCGATGGCCTTTTTGTTACAAATTGTTACACGATTTCGTTAACCAGAGGAACTGAACTGGTGTGCAGTATACTGGGGAGTGGATAGATAGTGACACATATTCGAATAGTACTCATCGCGACAGCCGACAAGGTAGGCATGTTAGACACCTGCTTCTTTGGAACTATGATTCATTGTCCACATTGGAGAGACGCGAACACAATTATTGTTCAACGTATGAGCTACTTACCCACACGAGAAATGAGCGAGATGGAAACTTGGTTCATGATTCATACAGCTTGTGGTGGTTGATTTGTGTCAGATTATCATCATATTGAAGTTACTCAGGGTTTCTTCATCCTGCCACTCATTTCGGCAGTGTCCCTCTCGTCATGGAACCGAAGTATGTGCTCGTTCTATTTCCCTTGAATGTCTGAAACGGACTGAATGTATCCGCTCCTACTACTTAATCGACGGAGGCTAGTCAAATGTGAGATCAACAAGTCAGATCTCTCTCTTTCTGCCCGCGTACATTGGTTAGTTTACCATGTATAATGTAATAAATGATTCCCTCCCCCTGTCAATATATCGAAATCGTAACCATTCTAACACGATTAGAGCAGTAAATTTATTTTCACGTGCATAAGAACAATGCATCCCCACTATAACTTACCAGTGTAATAACAAACTTGAGTATTGACAGTCAGGGTAACATTTCGCTCTGCTTCAGAGGTGTTGCGGAGA
>JAUOBX010402886.1:0-10625 GCA_032360705.1 Eupentacta quinquesemita
CTATAACAGTTTTTGCTCCTTTTCGCACACTTATCAGCTGAATTCTGAATTGCGGTTTGGATTACCTTAGTGTACTAACCCTAAGGTACAATACTAGATGAAGTCATATTTTCATGACCATTGGCCTTTAAGCTACACAAATAGGCTTCGTCAATGTATCATTGCTGTTATCTTAGTGATGTTTTTGTGTTGCTGTGAGTGAAATAACCAAGATATTCGCTGCACAAAATCAGTAAAGGGACTCGGACAAGGACCGAGTCTCCTTTGGGTGAGTCTGGACCGAGACCGAGTCCCTAGCATCCGAGACCGAGTCTTCCAAAATCAGTCTCGAGACCGAGATCAGTCTCGAGTCATCCATCACTGGTACTTGAGGTACCTCCCCAGTTTCAAACGAAAGATGATATATTACACTAAAGATATGAGCCAACTCTAAGGCACATAACCTTGGAACCTTCGGTGGAATTCAACATTATCAGGTCCAGCATCATTTGATGGGTTTAACCCGGAAAACTGCTGGCGAACATCACCCACGGAAACAACTATATCATAAATTGGAATTTGTCGAAAGGTTTTGAAGCCTAAAATATTCATTTGAATTTTTTTATAGTCAAATCGGTTTTAAAAGTTGTTTAAATCATTGGCATAGTCAACTGATTCGGTGATCCCTGAAATGTGGCAAGAATCAGTGTTATTGTTGTAGCCACTCATGATTCGGATACCTCTTCAGACACGTTTCATGTTATTGTTCGCGAATGATGTCCCGTTAGACAGCTTTTTCCTGGGCGATCCCCCTGTTAAGCCCTTTTTGGACCCCCCTTAGTTGATTCGAGTCATTCTTCTTGGAGAGACCCTTCTTCTTGTTGATGACATGTTTTGTACCTTCTTGGTGATCCACGGTTTATTGTTCGGGTGGACTTTGACTTCCTTCCTAGGGATTGTTCTGTTAAAGCAGGAAGATACGTAATCGCTGATAGTGCGTGGAAGTTCATCCAGGTTTTTACTTTTTAGAGATCTCAATAAACATGCCCCAGTCCGTTCAATACAACTCCACGGAGATGATCCACAGTGTAATTGTTCCATTGTTGTACGGTGATTACGCGGGGTTTCTCCCTCTGTACGATGGGTCGATATCTGGGCACCAGATTAATTAACAAGGTAATTAAGATCTGCTTTTCCGAGTTTGGGAAGTTGGACAGACAGATAAGCGTCTTTGACATTTGTATAGAGTAGGGCCAAGGTCGCATCATTACTGCTGGCACATCTAACTTGGTGATAGTAATGCACACTGCTCCTTTTGAGAGAACAATGAAAACAATCACCGTTGATTATAGTGATTGCGTCAGGGGCGGATGTTTCAAATTGGTCCGAATTTATTCCAGTGCTGCTGGTTTGGCGACATTGCGGTTGGGCACACAAATAGTATGAATAATGACGTGTGAAAACTCCCTTGACAAGTAATAAGGGCGACAAGCAACAGATAAGATATCGAGGTTGGGGGTACATGAATGGAGCTTAGTTTAATATGAGCGTTGTTTGGGTTGCACCACTTCTGATTGACGTAACTGCACACCCCACCCCCTCTGCTTTCCCATATTGAGCTGTCCGATCCCATCTCAGAAGTGTAAACCCATCAGTCGAGGCATGGGAGTCCGTATGGGTTCCTGCAAGCCAGGTCTCAGTTAATGAAAGAATGCGTGCATTACGAAATTCCCGCAGATATTTACAGTTAGCCGAGATTTCCCAATTTTATTACTTAATGATTGAACATTGCTCATCATGATAGATGGTAAATATGACTTATGTTTAGGTCTCCGGTTCCTCCTCCTCACCTCTCCTGCCTCGCCTATTTTTACCTTCCTGCCTATTCTATTCCTAGCATATACAAGCGATCAGATCATCGATTATCGGAATGCAATCATCGAAATCAACGACCTATGACATTGATTCAATCCCCAGTGTGACAGTGCCTCAGCCTGTACTAGTAGTAGACTAATAGGCGTCCCCTTATGTCAACACTCAGTACGAATATGTGCCCGCACAATATGTTTAGGTATACTCTCGTGCTCCCACCACATAGGTGAATGTGAATATTCAAAATTCATTTAAAGACCTCGATAATTCTAGATATTGAGATATCTGGAATAAAATTCGTGATATCAGAAATTGATTTCTGGATATCAGAAATTGGATTTGGGATATCTGAAATTGAATTCTGGATATCTTCAATTGAATTCTGGATATCTGGAATTGAATTCTGGTTATCTGGAATTGAATTTTGGATATCAGCAATTTAATTTGGGATCATGATCAGAAATTGAGTTCTGGATATCAGAAATTGAATTCTGGATATCAGAATGAATTCTGGTTATCACGAATCAAATTCTGGATTTAACAAATTGAATACATGATATCACGAATTGAACTCTTGATATCACAAATTAATTTCTTGATAGGCCTATCACGAATTTGAATTCTGGATGATCACAAATTGAATTCTGGATATCATAAATTAAATTCTGGATATCAGAATATCGATTATTGATATCAGAAAAAAGAAAAAAAAACATTTTCGATATCTCGAAATAAATTAGAAATATCTGGAAATCTATTTTTGATATCCACAAATAATTGTCAGGATAACTGCAATTCTGGAATGAATTTTGAAACGACTCCATACGCACAGTAACGAACGGTACCCTCACCCGTAGCCTACTTGTGTTGATAGTCGATACCCAGAAGTAAGTATACCCTCGTACCTCCAACACATACATTATATTATCGGGCCCCACGGTAACGAATATGTACCCTCATAAGTACTTATCTAAGTACCTATGTAAGTCATTCAGCAGATCAATTACGGTGCCCGCAATTTGTGCCCGCAACTACTAATGGGGTCGTCAGTCAATTTGATTGACGACAACCTAGATAATTCGGCTACTAGTCAGCGATAGTATCCCATTAATTCCCGTTAACCTTGTAGGGGGTTCAGACGATGATAATAGAACCTAAATTATCTGATTGGCAGGCGTACTAGCTAGTCGACGTATGAAGTAACCAACTGATAATGAATCACTAACCGATAATGGAATAAGAATTGACCAATAAGGAATCACTAACCGTTAATGAAATAAGAATTGACCGATAATGGATCACTAACCGTTAATGATAAAAAAAAAATACCGATAATGAAGTAACTTTCCTAACCGATAATGAATCAAGGCTCTAACCGATGATGAAGAGAGAAAACTTAACCGATAATGAATCACCAATTTTTTCCGAGGAGGGATTGGAAGGTCACGGTAACCGTAACCAAAACTTGCCATGCCAAACGAGGTCCGATCGAGCTGAAAATTGCTCCAATCGATTTGTCATGCCAACAAATCAGTGATTCATTATCGGTTGGTTACTTCATTATCGGTTGTAACAAAGGTACAATGATCATAGTTGATATACACAGTAGGTGGTAGAAGATAAGCCCTTCGGGTAGGCTACCGGATGTCGTTAATTGGCGAACGTCAATATGTATGGCGATAGGGGTAGGGGAACGGTTGTCCTAGGAGGTTCATTAACTCTTAGTCCAATCATCTCCTCAGGACAAAAGGAACTAGGATTAACACGAGGTAAGCCACAGCGGGGTGATTTTGTGACTCTACACTCGTGCTCTCTGTATCTTCATTCATATTTCTGATCGACTTGCCTGACGGATATACATCAACATGTTTACGATAGAGAACGAGGAAGCACTGATTTATGCTTTGGTTCAGGTAGAGGAGATAGTGCGAAGACGATTCCGGCGCTTAGAGCAAGCAAAACAATTGAGAGCCAAACTCTTGGCCGAAGTTGAAAGGTTAAAATTTAGGAAACCAGAAAAGTATCCTTTTCAACGAAAGGAAGTATTATTGATTCCTGTGACGGATCCGATAGGGGAGCAGGAGAGGAACCCCGTGGGACGGGTGGAGAAAGCGACGGGGCTGAGAGGGGAGTTTCTCGCCAAATCAGCGATCATCTCGAAAGCAAAGAAGCTGGAGAAGAGCCAGTTCAGAGAGAAGCAGAAACAGTTGAGTTACCATTTTCTGTCTCACGTAGGCCTATATAGCGTATTTATTGCTTACACGCGCGTGTGTGTTTATGTACCGTATGTCTCGGTTTTAATCATAAACATAAATCCCTGTAATTTCATAGACCTGGTTGGTGTCGAAAATCTTTGGTATGATCAATCGACAGAGGCGTAGCCCACAAATCCACTGATCGTCCCTGTTCCGATCGGTGTCGTGCGGGCGGGGTACAGTATATGAAGAGGGTGTCCCCCTCGCCTCTTGATTTTTTGGGCTTGCCAGAAAGGCTTAGACGCAAAATAGTGCTATATTATTTGCTCATTCTATCAATGAACAGTACGTGACTCACTAATTTAACTATACATTTGCCTGTATGTACCTGCATATTCCCGCATCACTTGTTGATTCCTTGCCGAAGGCAACTGGGATTTATGCGATCATGCAGACGTGTGCCTGTATGTGTGTGTGTGTGTGCGCGCGTGTATGTGTGTGTGTGCGACACCTTGTTGTGAACGCAATAACCAGAGAACGAAAGCACCACACATGTTCATATTTGGCATCTTGGTTGCAATTATGAAGAGGGAGAACCATATAAGCCAGTTCACGGCTGAACCTAATAAAACCTAAAAATAAAACGAACAGACGAAATTCCACACGTTGACTTAATATCGTTACGGGGTATTTTCGAACTGCCATAACTCGTTGGAAACTATGTATTCAACCCAATCTTGTGTGAGGGAAATATCAGTGAAGTTTTGTGGTGAAAGGATTCATACTTAACTTTACTCCATGAGAGCTCCGGAAAATTGCCATGCCAAACTAACGATATCTCCGTTGGCTCTATCTGTAGCCTACATCTGTTCGAGCTGTCCCGAGTGAGCATTAGCATACTGCGTGAAATGAAACCGTGAACAGGCTTATTGGTTTCGGTGCGGGTCCGAGGTTATTCGAGGTCAGGAGAGGTGAAAACCGAAAAGCTTGTGAACACGATATCTAGAGAGCGGAAAAAACACATATTAGATATGCTGGTTGCAATTATGGTAGGTAAGAACCACGCTGTTTGCGGTGCCAGGTCAAGGTCATTGAAAGTCACAGTAGATAAATCCCATATCTTGTAAACGAAACATTTTATGGGGACGGCCTGATTGAAAGTTATGTTCAACTGCATAAACTGCATCTGGTGACCGACTTTGACCTCCGTTTACCTTTTGACATTATCTGACTGTGTGACCTTCAGGGCTATTTTTTATGACAACCATATCCATACATATATGGACTTATTTGTACTGAAAATCATTGATTTGAATAAAAAATTGACCTACATGTTTTCAGAGTGGAGGATGGGGAAGCAGGGCGAATAAGCCTACATCACCAGCCTACGTGACCATACAAACATATTGAAATGTCTCAGTGGACCAGTATCCCAAGTCTGAAATGGTTTTATGCATCACTTCATGACACATGATCCTTGCTGTAAACAACCATTAGACCAGAACGCGGTAGCACACAAAACACAAGCGACGACTAAACAACGAGGGCAAGGAATATCAACAACACCACATCGTTCTGTTCTTGGTAATTAATATTGACCTTCGATGATTATAACAAATGGTATAAACCATATCAATATGACTTCTGATAACCTAATGTTGTTCAGCGCCACGAGAGTCGTTCAAATCCATCGAAGTTAGGAAAATCTCACACATTACTACAGTTTGACCTCTAATGATCCTTAAATAATCGTCATGTTTTTCAAGACCAACTATAGTCCGAACCCACCAAGTTTCATGTACCTATATTTTTCTAGGGTGGACATGGACGGATTTATCTCAGATAAATCTGACGAAGCGTTAATGCGCTAACCCCTGGAGCTTTTGGGCGCGTTGAATCCGCCAAATAGAGGGCATCCGCCCCGTAGCAACGCCAACTTTCGAATCCATCCAAGACTTAACTTGAGCGGACATGTGTAACAATCGCCTTCAAGCCTAGTCCAAATTGCCATAACTCATTGGGAATAATCTAGTTTCGTTCAATTTTCGAATATGAAATTGTTCCCAAGTGTGGGAAGAATATTAGTGATATTCTGTAATGGAAATATTAGTGATGTTTTGTGGTGAATTATTATTAATTTGTTGGTGGTAGTATGTGTGTTCGCTGTTCAATCAAAGTTATGCATCACTCTTAAAACGCTCTTTCGGAGTGAATGTTCACCAGTAGGCCTATGGAGTGAATTTTTTCCACTTCACTCTTTGGAGGAGTGAATTGTTCACTCTTTTGTTTTTAGAGTGTGGACACTAGGCATGAACACCTTTTGAGCGCCATCGTTCGAATGCGGCGATAATACTTCGCCTAATTATTATAACGAAGTTTATTATTTCGTTTCTTCAGAACACTCAATAGAGCCCAACTTCCACCTAAGACCCCGGACGAACCTCCTAGAGAACCACCAGTTCCCAGAGCCCGTACAGTAAGTGATATTAACCTTCAATTTATGCGTCGTCCTATTTCACAAGGTGGAACGTGGACGCCACCGGTGTTATTGTAACCTATAGCTATACGACACTTCTTCTTTTCTCCTCCCGTTTTCCCCCTCCAACAAGTGAGACTCTCATAGGCTTGGAGGACAGCGCTGATCAATTTTGAAAGTATGTGAAAAGAAACAGTGACAATCCTGAAGGCTGATATCTTTTATTTCTCATATTTTGTATTTTCAGGTCAATTGTGAGAAGGAGGGATGTACGAAGATGTTCAAGACCCGCCATTGCATGAAGGCGCATCTCAGGAAAAGCCATGGCCCATTACTGCACCTATGTGACATGTGCGAAAAAAAGTTCCGCACATCGTACGGGCTGAAGAGACATGAGAAGACACATATGTCCGTGAGAAAACGTCTCCATTTGACCCGTATCCTTGACCCGAACACGCCAACCACAGTCAACTCAGCACCGTCTGAACCAGCACCGGTGATGCCACCGTCAACATTCACGACAGTGGCGGAAATCTCCAACCAGCCGCTATCACCACCAGCAACACCAGTGACACCACTACTGACAGCGACGGAGGACTTCCTGAAACCTGAGATTCAAACGAGCGATGAGGGCAGTATAACACCAGGATTGATGAACCCGACCCATTGGCAAATGGTGGCGCGGTAAACCTCGGCTTCAAGAGGCGCTCCTCATTTACTCGAGAGAGCAAGACCATAGACATGGTCGGTCCAACTCACGGTGCTAATTTTTGTCAAGACAAGTATTTGTTAAACGGTGTGAGCCTTATGTTAAAACGTCTAGGAAGTGATGATAACTTGTGTCCAATGTCTTGAGATGCTGATGAAGACTATTAGGCGGTTATTCAGGATGGCTCCATATTTGTCAGGGGGGGGGGGGGGGGTGAGAATGAATCCCGCCGTGTCGCTCGGATACGCTCGTGCCCTCGAACGGGTACTGTGAAATACCTCGTCACACATACGTGTATAGTCACCATGAGATATTGTTCAATTCTACGGGGAATATGTCATTCGTCCAAAATCATGTCATTTCTGGGCCGTCTTCCAAAAAGCGTTCGCAACACGGCATTCAATAGCTCGTCAGTATACAGAGCTCAGAACCTGTACAACTTTGATCATTTCGAAGCAGACTCTCTATCTATATTATATTGTACTCTAGTTATCCATTCAGAGGGGGAACAAATACCCTACGAACACCTGAATCCAAATTTTGTTGATAGGAATGGTAATCACATTGGAGCGTACGGCACCCTCCTTCGAGGACCGATTAAATGAATGAAGACGAAGGTAACGTCATCACTCACGTGGCGTAGCCTACCCCAAAAGTTACAAGATGTATGATTTTGATATGTTCCTAACACCAGACCTATCATCGGATGGCCACTTCAACCTAGTCAAGAAGAGGAACCTGCGCATGGAGCTACAATTCACCCGCTCGTTAGTCGGTACCATCAATGTCCTAGTATATGCCGAACTAGACAATATCATCGAAGTCGATAAAGCCCGTAACGTAGTGTTCGACTATACCGGATGAGTGATGGATACCGCACAGATAGAGCAAGTACTTGAATATGAGACTCTCTTACAACAATCCGCTCAATGGGGTTTCCTTCAGACGAGTTGCGCCTTCTTTACACCAAATTTGTAATGTGCCATAGTCGGCAACACTGATCCGAGTCGATGGTTGCCGGACAACTCCCACCCGGACGATTTCCACCCGGACAGTTGCCATCCAAAACGGGCACCTAACTTTGTACCCTAAACCTGAATCCGATCCTAGAAAGGCAGCAATTTTGATGGGTGGGAATTATCCGGGTGCCAATTTTCCGGTCACGGAGTCGATAGCCTGGGGGAACTTGCTGGTGGTCATCATTCCGAGCGATGGACAGGGAGAATATTTAGACTCTTACGGTTCTCCAGCGTTAATTTTCCCAGATATGAAGAAGACATTCGAAGCAATGGCATTATGATACTGTGGATCTACGATGCTTGTTTGCAGTCAATGTGCTATATTTTACCTGCATTATTGTCGGGGTGGGATATGTCACGGATTATTAACAGGTTTCCTCACAATCTCTGAATCTCCACGATGATGACGAATCAGTAAACGCTTTTATAGGAAAACATTTCTCCAGCATGAAAATTCCCACCTACACTAACCCTCAATATGCAGGGATGTAGTCGAGACTGGAGGAAGCGAGACCGAGACCGGCCTAACATTTGAGCCTATACACTGTAGGTATAGCGGTCTCGAACTCGAGACCGAGACTGGTCTCGACTACAACACTGTCAATATGTATACCGGTACCAGATGGCGGTGGCTTGTACCACCGCATGTTATATTCAACAGTTTATTCTCTGTAATATTTGTTTTATTAAATAAGGTGTGAATGCTATTGTTGATTATGTCTGTAAAATTATTCAGTCAAATATAATGATCAATACCAATTTCATGCGTTTGTACGGTTTTGATTGATTGTGAACATTGCAATTAAACAAACGAATGAAGTATTGTTGTACAGTCATGTTGAGCAAAGGGTTTGAAACTACATTTGTGTGGGGCACACATGTAATCCCACACATATATAGGTAACCAGATTCAATATAACACAAAATACACAGAATAATTTCACACATTTATGATCACCTCTTATATTACATACGTATACCATCTGACCATGCATGGTGAAATGTCGGGAGTGGGACAGATTGAACTCGCGGAGTCACAAATTATATCTTACTTCACTTTCACTTCTCGACTATACAGCAGCTTTTGACACCATAAGACATGACATTTTATTGTAAAGGCTCCACCATCGATATGTCATTTATGAACAGGCTTTAAAATTGCTAGGATCAAACCTCGTTGATAGGACTCATCGTGTTGCTATATTGACAATCTTAAATCTGTAATGGCGGTCATTTCAAGGTCACTGGGATCAAATGTGCGTAATTTATGCAATTTCCCTGATTCTGTCGGATTCGAATGGAACTTGGTGGATGTGGACTATGGTTGGCCTCGAAAACATGACAGTCATTCCATGGTCACCGGAGGTCAAATTTCACTGCGACACGTGGAGCGTCCGGGGATATTATGGTTTTGGATGTGTGGCCGCCGCCGCCGGAAAATGTAGACGATAGCGCTATTTGATTTGATTTGATTGCTACAGGTTTAGGAAGCCACTGAAGGCTCATCGAAGAATCCTGGCCGTGTTGATCGTGGATAAGCACCGGCGATAACTCGAGGCGTTATCGAGGGAGAGGTGAACTCCCGGGACCGCCATTTTACGTCCCCATCCGATGGACCAGTGAACCCCAGGATCTAACCACTTTCTCAGATCCTGGAGGAGCGGAAGCTTTTGATTCCTTGACGAAAGCAGAGGAATATATGCAGTCATGACAGTGTGTGTGTATGTATGTATGTATGTATGTGTGAGTGTATGTGACGCCTGGCTTGTGAACATGATTACTTGACCCAGCCTGGATGTATGAGACTCATACTTGGTATGTGGGTTCCCCATGATGAGTACATGATCCCCAATGTTCTAGAGTCTGGTCATGAGTCATCTGAGGTCACCAGAGGTAAAAGTCTGAAATCCTCGTAAACATGATAAGTCCAGAATGATCAGCCTGATCAAGCAGAAATTTGGTATGTAGGTAATGTAGCTCTCTTTGATTTTGTTGTAGATGGGGGTCGTTCTTGGAAAATCTTGGAAGTTGTGAAAAATTGATATTTCAGTCAATTTTGGCTTGTAAACACGATAAGTTCACCCCACCTGAATGGATGAAGCTCATTCTTGGTAGGTATGTTCCCCATGATGAGTATATGAACCATATCGTTTTGACGTTAGGCCAGAGGCCAGCTGAGGTCACTAGTGGTGAAATTCTGAAATCCTTCCAAATACGATAAGTCCAGAATGCTGGGTCTGATCAGGCTATAATTCAATGTGTAGCTTCTTTATGTTCAGTACAGGAGCCATGTTTCTGTTGTTGATCGGGAGTCATGTTGAGCAGAAATATTCGGGCAAATTCTGGCTTGTATATGTAGGCTTTCCCATAAGTTC
>JAUOBX010402997.1:0-10625 GCA_032360705.1 Eupentacta quinquesemita
GTATGGACTTTACTTGGTGCTGAACAACCTGAGGGTCATTTCAAGGTCATTTGAGGTCAACCAGACATGGTTAGTGCGATTTTGCTGAACATTGAGAGTCAATATCAAAACCGTTCCGGAGATACACACGTGAGCGGTTTAACGCCTGCACATGCCTAGTTGACATTTGATGTTCTCAAAGAAGCTTTCTGGAAATCGCCCTCTGGACTTGTGTGTAGGCCTATAAACTTAACTCATAGCGCCTCGATATCCTTCGTATTGGTTCAAAGTACTTTAGGATGCTTCCCTATCACTTTCCGTGAATCCAGCTTCTAAGGAAAGTTTATGAGCAACGGCAAAATCAAGGCTATAATTACCTTAAACTGCCATGAGCCGCAATCACTCTTCAAAATATCAGAGAATCCTATAAATGTAGATCTTCCAATATATGATTACCAATGAGATCAAGGATCAACAAGTCGATAAACCGACTGTTTTAGTCAGGACCTCATATCAGTTAATGGAACGGTGATATAAAATGGCTCGAAGGTGCATCTCAGAAGAATTGTCCTGGAATCCAAGATAATGGAGATATAATAAAAAAGCATCCAAATGCCAACAAGCACGTTTCTGAGGTGTGGACAGTATATCGCACTTTATGTTCGGTACTTCCCAGCCAACTAATATTTTATTGTTTCCCTCGCGAGTTACGATATTCCCTCGTCACTGTTTAGTACCATGATAGAAATACCATAAGTCAATTTTGAAGAGCCCTACTTCATTGTGACAAACCGTTCATGAAGGCTGTGTATTTCCCCGTTCAATTGGGAGCATACGATCAGTGTATCAATAACGCAATTAGGCGGAATTCGTTCCACAAGTGAGTTCCCAGGAGCCAGGGAAAAGATGCCTTCGCGTCTCGACAAATCAGCTGGATGCGACATTCTGGTTCACGCAGCGTCCTGAAGGAGAATTCATCTGTTCACCCTAGTTTTTTTCAATGATGATATCTCCACAATAGTTCACACTACGGAGGATATGCATGTGTTCGAGTTGAAGCGTCCACACTCGAAACTAATTTAGGGATTTACTTTGGAGGAGAAGTCAAGGCAAGTGTGTTGCCTGAACATTCAATGTTATCTAAACTTATTTATTACTTACTTATTTCTAACTAAATTGAGCAACTTCGAAGCATCCTGTTGTACAAGCGCACTGTATCCTTTTAGGCAAAATGCGCTATTTAAATATCCGTTATTATTATTATTATCTGTAGTGAGTTAAATTGACGAAATTTGAAATTCATATTAGATTTAGTATATCGTATCAACTATGTGGGCGGCACCTTCAGTCAGGCATCGGAACACTTGTTCACGTTTTCATTGTTATGTCAAACTACGTGAACAACAGATTCATTGTTATGTTACAATTCTGGTATCATTTCATTGTACATGCAGAAGTACTAGTGTACATATATTTCTTCCTTCCTGTCCTCACTGTAATATTGATTGAAAGTCATCCAGTCGGTTCCCGCTGTGGCTGTTGTTACAGTGTACTTGTATGCAAGACTTCCTTCTATTCGAACACTAACTAGTAAGCATTACCCGACCTATCATGTCTAGTGAGTAACTACGCATTTCCTCCATTGTTATCATAGTCTAATCTGACAACCAATCCTCATAACCACTCCTCTCAACTTACATGCGATATCGTTACATAATTCTCAACTGCCCCAATTAACCTGGAATTGTATCATCGCGGGGTGTAGTCGGGGTGCGCGTGATGTGAAGAAGAGACGGTTGTGAATTGAAGACAGTATTGAAGCTAGTGCTAGTTAACTCATCCTTGTATCTATTAGATATATTAGAGAGCGAAACTGCAGAGAGCAGAAGCATTAGGCACGTGCGTGCAAGTTAACAATTACAGCACATACATACATTCAATCATTTGATATATTAGATGACAACATGTGTAGTGGATTCAGGGAGTAACGGAACAGAGCTCAGCGGTTGATTACGGGGATGTCATCATACCACATATCTGAAACACCAGTATCTATTAGATGTGGGGAGATATAACAAAGGGATTAGGTCTAGTGATTGGTATCTATGTAGTCTACTAATAATACTACAGAACCCAGGCACTACTGCCAGTGAAAGGAGATATGTTTCAGCCTGTCGGCTGGGTCCTGCAGGGTAGGTATATCAATTTCAACACATACAGTCAATCACAATATATGACAACATGTAGAGAGGATAGAGGGAGTACAAAGCTGAGCCCAGCGATTTATTACTAGGGAGTCATTATAACTTGATGTTCAAAGACCAGTATATATTGTTTATATTGTATTGGGACATTATAAACGAATATGACCCAGCGATTGAATTCGATGTAGCCTACTAATAATACCACAGAACCTGAATACCATTGCTAATAAATGAATTATCTAGAGTGGATGAAGAGAACAGAGAGATTAGGCCGAGTGGTCGTTCACAGAGTAGCCTACAATGTTATGTCACACCATTCAAATACCTTTGTAGTTCAGATGGAAATGAAGGATTAGGCCTATTGTTTAGTTACAAGGAAACCGGGTAACACGAAATCCACCCATCGATGTATCCATTAGATGGGTATATTAGATGAGAAAGTAGGACTACAACGGTCCTCCTTTTTTGTCCTCTAAAACAGGGATATGTCTTTTCTAACACCTGTGATGTGCCTAGGGTTGGGCTCTCATAAAATATAAATGCCATATTAATGTATGGCCTGGGGACAGGAATAGTAATAAGAACAGTGTTGAGTTAACCCACCCGGATAACTGCCCACGTTCCGTCGCAACTACCTTTCGAAGTTACTAAAATGTCGAGTGCCTCCCCAAAATTTATGTTGGTGCTAATCCCCCCCCCCCCCAACACACGTCTATGCCACTGTAGCTTTCAGACCCAGCTGGGTGCGCTCGACATATTGGTAGGTCACTGTACGACGATGGATGCCTTGAATTTTCTCCCTCTCCTAGTGATGGGGGAGGCAGGTCACGAGGTCGGACAGACCAGATGGCTCATGGATGAAGTTTTGGGAGGGCGCAGATTCGCCGAAACTCCCCACGAGGGTCACCGTGAATCACCAAAGCACCGACCTAGTCCCTGACCTGCCATAGATATATGAATAACCCCATCCTGGATCTGGGTTTGCGTCGTCACAGGTCACAAAAGGGCTACAGGAATTGCCGTTTCTGGCCATCGGGGGGCTGTGTAGAACCCACATGTTTCCTTGTACGCTCCGTGCCAACCTGTGAGGGGGCTAAGGCCTAATAAAATCACTCGTGGTCTGAATGTTCTCATTATTCTCAGAGTTACGGACATGAAATTCTCGCTCCGAGGCTGGAAATATACAGCTAAAAACGCTCGGAAAGTGCCGTTAAAGGCCCATCTGGGGGCTTTGTGGAATCCGACATATTCTTGGCACGCTTCGCGCCAACCTGTGATGAGGCTACGCTTAGGTAGTCATCTCGCAGTCGGCAAATGTTCACTAAACACCCCCACCCCACCTAAAACCGAATCACCCTGGCGCCGCCCCTGAATATGGGTGTTGGGGTACGAAAGGTATTTCAACATCTAATCCCAAATCTTGACAATGCAGACAACCAATCACCACGCTTGTTGCAACATCTGGTTATTTCGAGCTTGTGCAGCATTTCCCATGTTATGTCATGCATGCCATATCGAAGCCAATCAAAGCAAGTGTGTTGCCTCGACTATTGCCAATTGTTTAAACTTGTCATTACCATTTTTTCTGACTAAATTGAGCAATTGTGAAACATTTGTAATGAGTGAAATTGTAACTTCGATTTTAATAATTTATATACCATTTTTCGAATACCTGACCTCAAGTTCATATTTGATTCCTTTTTGAAGGCAACAGGAATCTATGCAGTCCTGCAGATTTGCGTATGTGTGTATGTATGTGTGTATGTGTGTGTCTGAAGTGAGACCTTGTTGTGAACACGATAACTTGAGAGCAAAAGCACCTAACATGTTCAAATTTGGCATGTTGGTTGCAATTATGGGCAGAGAGAACCCTATTGTTTTTGGCGTAAGTTCAAGGTCATTCAATGTCAGGAGAGGTGCAAACTGAAAAGCTTGTGAACACAATATCTAGAAAACAAAATCTTCAAATACGTTCATATTTCTTATATTAGCTTACATGACCAAGTATGGAATCGCTTGATGCATGACCTATTCCGAAAATGATATATGATCCTCACTGTCAACTGCCATTCGACAAAAACGCTGTCGCATACATTAAACCTGTTACGTTAAACAACTGACTAAGAAGAAAATGGCAAGGAATCACACAACATCGTTGTGGTCTTGTTTAGTAATAAACTACATGGACGGCAATCTCAATCAGACAACTAAACAATTGCTACTTTTTAAAACCAATGGATATGTTAGACTACGGCAATTGTAAATTCTTTTTTATGTTATCGGCCTATGTAACCTTTAGTATTTTATTGTTTAAAAGTGTCTGTGTACATCTATATAGCGTAAATCATCACTTAACTGTAATACTGAGTAGCATTCGGCCAGTCAGAAAGGCCGTGCTGTTACAGTGCACTTGTATGCAAGACGTCCTTCTATTTGAACAATGACTAGTGAGCATTTCCTGTCATATTATCATAGTATAAATCGACAACCAATCCTCAATACCACTCATCTCAACTTACATGCGATATCGTTACATAGTTCCCAACTGTCCCAATTAACCCAGAATTGTATCAACGCGGGGTGTATAGTGGGGGTGCGCGGGGTGTGAAGAAGGGACGGTTGCGAATTGAATCATTTCTAATCATCCTTGTGTCTACAGAAGGAAAGGAAGCTAAACTACAGTGAGGAGAAGCATTATACATGTGCGTGCAGGGTATTAATTACAGCCCAGACATACAGTCAACCATTTGATATATTAGATGACAACATGTAAAGTGGATTCAGGGAGTAACAAAGCTGAGCTCAGCGGTTGATTACAGGAAAATCATTACACCACATATGTGAAATAATCGATCAGATGAGGGGAGAGGTAACAAAGTGTTAAGTCCTAACGATTGGTGTCGATATAGCCAACTAATAATAGTACCGAATCAATGTACAACTGCCAGTGAAAGGAGACAACACGTTTTGGGGACTGTCGCTACTACAGGGTAGGCATATCAATTTCAGAACATGCAGACATACCCACAGTCAATCATTTGATACATTAGATGACCAGATGTAAAGAGAATTCAGGGAGTAACAAAGCTGAGCCCAGCAGTTGATCACTATAGGAGGTCATTAAATCACCAGTGTCCGAACACCGGTATTCATTATTTATATTGTATGGGAGATCGTGAACCGAATTAGGCCTAACAATCGAATTCGATCTAGCGTACTAATAATAGCCTACTACAGAACTTAAACACCATTGCTAGTTGGATTATGTGGAGTGAATAGAGGGAACCGAAAGATAAGGCCGAGCGGTTGTTCACGGCGTAGCCTACCGTGTTATACCACATCATCCAAATACCATCGTATTTCAGATAGAAATGAGTGGAGTAAATGAACAATTGGGCATATTGGTGAGTTACAAGATAGATTACCGGGTAACACGAATCCATACATCGATGTATTTATTAGATGGTTATATACATGGGATGGGAGGAGATGCAGAGAGCATTATTGAACACGATTGGTTCTAGTGGCATTCTACTGGGAACTTTCATCACCACACAAATCCCATATATACATACATATATATATATACATATATATATATATATATATAAAACGTATGTAAGCTTGTATGTATGTATGCCATATATATGCGGAAAATCGTTCGACTTTGGGTTTTGAAACGAACGCATGTAATACCAAAAAAAATCTTCAAAAATGATGAAAAATACGTGTACACTGTGAAGTGAACGCAGGGAGGAGCACTTACCATCAAAGCTGTAGCTTCTCAGTGTCCCATTCATCACTGAATTGTACGGTAACATATGTCCAATTTACCCTGATACAATAGTTGAAATCGCACCATGATAAGGGTATCGTGTCTGATTTTCGGCAGGCTAGGGGCATCACAAAACAGCGATTTCGACATACCGCATTCGCACATATGGAATAGGGCTTTAGAGGGCAGTCGAACTCTTTTTGCAAAGGGCAGTGACATGTAGAATCATGATGACTGGGCAGTTCATGCTCATTTACTGATCCTAGAACGCAGAAATTTATATGATTCCAGAGAGAGCGTGTCACTAAAGCTGTCACAGTAGTTACAGTGGTATATTGCCGCTGTTCATATTGCAGTAATTACACCCTTGGTCATTATTGCCCAGGACATTCTACGATCTGATGATTTTGCCTAATTGAAATTGAATGTGCGACTGTGAATGCCTCGAGTTCTCTCTCTCTCTCGATGATGGAGGAGGCAGGTCACGTGGTCGGACAGACCAGATGGGTCATTGGTGAGATAGGATGGAGTTGTAGGTAGGCGCAGATTCGCCGAAACGCCCCACAAGGGTCAGAATTATTTGGGAATCCTAAATTATCAAGCGTACATTTGGTAGTGACATTGAATTGCATCGTGAACACCGACCTAGTCTCTGACCTGTCATGGATATATAGGCCACAGAGTAACCCCATGCGCGATCTCGGTTCGCGTCGTCATAGGTCACGAGAAGGCTACAAAATATCGACTTTCAACTTGCTCATAGTGTTCATTAGTCAACGCGACTAAGCTTCAGTAATTCAACACCCTCCGGTTAGAAACTCGAACCTCACATCGGTTCTCACTCGGGATGTGTGTGAGAAATTGTGTAAGCATCGAATTCGGACATTCATGTTATGCAGATTTGAGGCATGGCATGTATCATACGCCCATATTTTGGATGTTTTTGTATGAAGTGGATAAGAACTAAGTTTCCCACAGAACGGCAAGACTAAATTAGTGCACCGACACCCCCATATTCACATTATAACCGGGTCTATTTCAATCCGCTGTCCAGCTTCAGTGTCCACTCCCTGTTCTCGAGTGTTCGCGAACCATGTGAGAACATGCGAACTCGATCTCCAGTGTCGAACATAAATAACAGTGCATGTACATTGACATGGATAGCTAATTGTAAGGCCTGTGTATGGTATAATAATGATAATAATAATGATAATAATAATGAACTAGCAATTATTTAGCGCTCACTTCTACAGCAGACTGCGGTCAGTGGCGCTTTACAAACAACAAAACATGCAAAATGTCACGACTTACTAATACGCCAGTGAAAACAGATGGGTTTTAAGTTTTCCCCTGATGGTAATGAGGGAGGTACATGCCCTAATATCCGATTGAAGCTTGTTCCATTCCCATGGACCAGCTACTGAGTAAGCGCGGTCACCATGCCTCTTCATTCTAGTTCCATGTGCTGTAAATGTAGGTACGGACCTCAGAGAATACCCGATAGTATTGCAAATGAAGTACCGTACTCACACGAATACCTGGGGGTTGTGTCATTAACACATTCAAAGGCAAGGCGGATCAGCCTAAAAATTATTCTGAATCCTATAGGTAACCGATGTACATGTTACACAAAACTCACGGTAACCATCCCAAATCTATAATTGTTAGGTCATTTGCTTCTTCCTGTAAGTATTAACTAGTGGATTCGTCTTCTTCTCAAAATATTATGCTAGTCTTTTGTGATAATTGATATTGATAATTGATATTGAGCTACCGCTGTTCATTCCCACATGTTCCTCCTCTCGAGGTGATGTGAGATTCACTCCAAAGAACAGTTCGCGAATCCGTTTTCACGTGATCGACACGTAAGGGAACATTGTTCTATCGTTCACGAATGTTCAAGAACATGAAATAATAATACTACTGATTGAATTTATATAGCGCACAAATCCATCGAGGTGATGATCAAGGCGCTGTACAGAATGAAGCCAAAAGGAAGAAAACATAATAATTGTTGACAAGCATTAACAATGAGACGAGGCAGCATCAAAAATATCAAAATATTAAAATGTACAAGAAATACTCCTATAACAATGAGAAATACATCTGAGAATATGAACCCCGAATAAAAAATATGATCACAAGGTACAATTATACATATAAAATATAGGCCCTATGAAATAGTCGAATACAAAGCTGTTCCTATATAGAGTAATCAATATGCACCCATAAAACATGTCACCTGATTCGTTGTTGAATACTACGACGGAGGAGGGAACCAAAATAGGATCTTCTCCGCTCACGTGCCAACATATCCTGTCTCATAATATGATGACATTTGATGTTTTCAAAAAAGCTTTCTGACAGTCACCCTCTGGCCTTGTTTGTAGGCCTGTACCATTATATACTAATCGCACATTTTACTTTACTCATAGCAGATCGATATCCTTCTAATTGGTTCAAAGTACTTCAGGATGCTTCCCCATCACTTCTCGTGAATCCAGCTTTTGAGGAAAGTTCAGGAGCAATGGCAAAATTGAGACTATAATTACCCCAAACTGCCATGAGCCGCAACCACTCATCAAAATATCCGAAAATCCTATCGATGTAGATCTTTCAATATATGATTTGCAATGAGATCAAGGATCAACAAGTCGTTAAACCGACTGTTCTAGTTAAGACCTCATATCCGTTAATGGACCAGTAATAGGGAATGGCTGGAGGGTGCATTTCACATGAGTTCTCCTAAAATCCAAGACAATGGAGAGACTATGAAGAGAACAAATAAAACGAAGCATAGTAAACATTTTGGGTGCTCACGGCAACATGTGAACAATATATGAACGTATTTACGTTCATATTTATCGAACATTGTTTGGGCGAGAGGAGAGCTGCTCATCTCTAAATATTAAGTTCCAGCGGTGTTTTCCAGTTTAAATTGTTGTCATATTCCATTGGTTCTGCAGATCAACACACAGTATGACTTGATAAGCATTTGCATTGGTCAGTAGTTGACGTGCTATCATATACAAAAACGTAATTTTCTGCCTTAAACTCATCTTATCATCATCCTAATTACCTCAATAAATTGCCTGCTTAAAGGCCTGGTCACATTATAACGATTTTTTATCGGATTGCTACACGATTCCTTGATTTTAGGCCGACTACCAAGGAATGCGGTAATGAGGCTCATAGCTCCTTAGCCAGCTCCATTCTAATGTGACGTCATACCGGAAAACGATAGAAATCGGACGATAAATCTGATAGATGGAAGCTGGGTGAATATCTTGAGTTTGGAATGGGCGATTCCACATCGAATTGGTTACACACATAGCGAATGAGGTCCTTCATCATTGTCGCTGTGTATATCTGCCATAGCTAAAAAACACTGGCATTTGTGAGCCTAAAAAAATGTATCGGATCGTTGCACTATACGATATCGTTGCAGTGTGACCGGGCCTTTAATCGCCTTTTCATGATAATTTTTTCAATTGACCATAACACACCATGTTTAACTTTCTCATCATGATGGGAATGCTTACCATGATGACAGATCGGAGTTTTCATACAAACCTGCTCAGGGTATCATGTTTGCATGCCTAAATTGGTCAATGTATTAATATCTGATATTTCCCATAAGAAGTTTACATTGATTTCAGAATATTATGTGGTCACATGTATAGCTCATTACAAACTTGATCATTCCATGTAATTTCTCCAAGTTGGTAACCTTGCAGTTGTGTGTGAAGGTATTTATATCTGAATCCCTTGAATATCAGGCAATGCCTTGTGCTATGTCTCATTGGTTCGTTGCAATCCGACACGGGGAACTCCCTGTGAGGAATATTGTTACCTCACCTATCACGTGACTGCTGGTGCAGTCGACAGTCGTTGAAGCGTCATCGAAGATACATCCACTACCCTCCTCCATTCAGACCCGTCCTCCACCCTCCTCTGGGATTCTGCAAAGGTCAAGCCAGTACTGATACACATGTCAACAATCATTTGCCTCTCCCTCTCTGGTGGTCGAGGTTCGAACCCCAGTTGGGTCATGCTAAACTCCTTGGAAACGGTGCATGTTGCCTTTTCGATGGGCTCTCACCGTGGAAGACTGGATTGGGAAGAAACCTGTGGTAAGCATTTGGCATGTTGCTGAGGTATAAACTGATTTCTTGCTGAGGATTCACAGTTGACCATAAGTGCAGTACCTAGAACGAGCTTGCTTTATATCCTGCTTCTTCCCTGGTAGGTATCTTACAGGGAACAAGTGATACTCCATTTTGGTTCACAGCTGATCGCTAGTTTAAGGCCATGATGACCTAGACAATTATTTGCATGCCAAAACAGGTTTTCCTGTTTCCACCTGTAATCATCAGTTTATAGACCTACAGGGAAAAAAGAGAGAGATAAAATAAATACAGACGGTTTGTTCTGTTTGTACAAGTAACCTCTTTGTTCTATTCCTTCTGCAATGTCAAATTCCTCAGGATGCTTTGAAGGCCTCATGAAATGGAGCTTTTTATATTTGATGTATTATAGAGTTGTTTTCCGAGTGGAAGGCGTGACACACAATTTGCGTCTAGCGTCAGCCTAGCCCCCGAATCCGTAGAGCGTGCGCCCCTGTCGCTTCAGCGCATAGACGACGTCCATGGCGGTGACGGTCTTCC
>JAUOBX010403108.1:0-16854 GCA_032360705.1 Eupentacta quinquesemita
TCAGGTCAAAGGTCATCTGAGGTCACTAGAGGTCACAACTCTGAAAATCTTGTTAACAGCATAAGTCCAGAATGCCTAGTCCGACCAGGCTGAAATTAGGTATGCAGCTTTGTTATAAGTAGAACAGTGAACCTTTCGTTTTTGGTGTATATCGGGGGTCATTTTGGGTAAAAATAGGAAATTGAAGAAAATCTTTATTTTGGCCAATTTCAGCTTGTTAATACGATAACTCAACTCCACTTGGACCTGTGCAGCAGTTTCATCTAGGTCCTATGGTACAAACATGAAAAAATGGTCTGAAACCAATCCCTATGACAAAATCTGTTCATAGGAAAAATCAAAATGACTGTCAGGTGAGGCCATATGGGGCGAAGATACAAGTTAGTCTGAGGCAATATCTGGAATAAAATTAATTCTGCCAAAATTTCCAAATAGTCGCCTTCAGAGTGTTGCCGTCATGCCCACTATTTACCCTATTGAACGTGTGTACAAATTTCCTGAGATCAATCCAGTGAGGAGTTTAGTGGTATATACATAACGCCTTCTCATCAGTCCAGTTGAAAATCCAAGATGGCTGTCTCCAGCCTGAGTAGTACATCAACACCAACATTCAAACTCATCTCACTAGGGCAGCCATGTGTGCCTAGTCAATATTTTTATGTAAATTGAGTTGTAATACAAGGGTCTTGATTACTTCGGGTTGGATCCTCACAATTACCACCGGGCATTTTTCACCAAAGGTGGCTGTACTAACAGTGACAACAGGCAGAGTCTTGTTGTCCGCGGCTCTGCTGTGGTGCAGTGGGTTTGGTCATTTTAGTGGGTTGTTGCTGGATTAGTTGCGAGCTCATAAATACAAATAAAAATGAGAAACTTCCGCTCCCCCAGATGTGGGAAAGTGGTTAGATCCTGGGGTTTACTGGTCGTCTGTCAGATGAGGACGTAAAATGGCAGTTCCGGCAGCAGGTTAGGATTAGTTACAGTACACCCCTGCCTTGATCTGAGCACTGATCGAAAAGAGAAGGTGAGTTATCGCCGGTGCTCATCAAAAATCAACACGGCCAGGGTTCATCGATGAGCATTCAGTGGCTCCCTGAATCTGTAGCAATCAAATCAAAACAGAACTGCAAAATGCTACTTCTCCTACTGAGTACAATATTGACTGGAAATTGAATTGTAGTGTCTTAGGGCAGTTGGGGTGCTCCCTAAAATTCGATAAATTGAATTGTCATATTTTACTGTAGTTAGAACAACTTTCTGTCATGTAATGCCGGTGGCAAACAGTCTAACCCGATTGAGAAAAGACTCTCACTTACTTAAGTCTCCAGCACATGTTCAGGGATCTGCCTATGCTAGTCAGTACTGGTCAGGGTAGCCGGCACTTAGCATCCCTAACCGGCACAGCAATAATAACTTTACAATTTCACCCTTCGAGGAATCAGTTCAATGCCATTGTTGACAAGCGAATTGTAGGAATCTTCACATATTTTAGCCGGCACAACAATTTGGCTGGGCATAACCCTATGTTGAGTGAAATTATACATATTAGGGCTCTGGGTCACCATTGCCAATGTGTGGGCCCAGCTAAAATGTACACGTTTCAAGCCACCATCCCACTCACAACGTGACACTAGTACTTGCAAAATGTTGGACTCTCTGTGGTTACACGTTCAATGAAATACAATTTAATAGTATGACTGGTTCAGTAGGCTGAATGGAAACTGTCATAAATGTGCTGCACTATATACCTGGAGAACTCATTACTGATACGCTGTGGGGCCCTGCATGACCGCTGGGGGTTGGCAAGTAACGAGTGCTATATAAAAGAAGATGTTTGTGATGGAAGTCAGTGTTCAGCCAATCTCCTGGGATTCACTATTTCAACTCTCAACAGGAATCGTCTACAATCAAATAAATAGTGAATAAAGGACTTTGCTCTAGCATAACTGAACCAAAACACAACAGTGCAGTACCACATCATACAATCCACTGCATATTGAATATTTACTCAGTTTGAGCTACTGAACCAATGGTTCTCTAGTTTAGTTGATATTGATTGCGATGAAACACCGAGGTCTTGAAAGCGGAACGATCACAGTATACTATGGTATAGGGATACCAGTATAAACGTGTTAGGAAGAAACCTCATACATTTTCATGATGAGATGACGAATCGATATTCTTTGGAATTTGCGCACAATTCTTTTAAAAGAAGTCAAGGGCGTCTGTGAAGGCACGCTCATTTTGAACAATGATCAGAATTGGTGATGACATTGGCAAGTTCAAGAAGGGGACTAGTCCAGAACAAATATGAGGGACTGAAATAAATCACTCCGACTTTGGTGAATAGTTCTGTCGTTAGTGGGAAAGAAATATAGCAAAATCCAGGGCATGCTCTACAGTCAGACATTACTATTGGCTATGGTAGCCAAATACTTTTTTCGCGAGTGGTGTCGTACTCGCAACAGCCATGATAAAACACTACCCTCTCAGTTGTGGGCAATAACATATTTCCAGTCATCATATATTTTGTTTCTTCCCAACCAGTTCGTATTTTAGGGACGCAACGTCACAATAAGAATATGAATATCGTCTGTAACCGATGGGTGTGTCTTTGAGAGAGCAGTTTCGTAACACTATGTGCATATATTACCACTGATCACTTGACAACCCAACCCTATAATGTGCAAAGAACAAATTTTAAGTAAAAGTGACAATGAAGTTATAATAATTACCCTTTGAAATTATCTGGGAGTTGAAAATAGCAAGTGTTTTCATCAAAATCAAATCAAGGCTCACGCTTAGTTGCTATACAATAAATAGCGAGCGCCAAATCCGTTCCAAAATTTATCATGTCGATCTATATAATAGATGATTACACCACTACGCAGTTATGTCGCCATTCGCGATTTCCAGATAGCCAATTTGCCACAATTTAGTGAAATAATGACATTTGAAATGACACTCATCTACTGAGAGTCCTCGGTTTATTTTGAAGTGGTTCCAGGTCATCTACTCCTGTCTCAAGCCTCACTCGGTATGCTCAATTATTACTCTTATTTTATGAAGAGAGTAATATTGGAGCGCGCTCAACCTATACGAAGGTCAGAGGCGATCAAACCATAATGTCATTGTCATCCATCTTGGGTCGTGTGAATATTTGAAACCACGTTCAATGTAGGATATACAACCCACTTGTGTTACCATAACGGGAGATATCGGGGATACCAACCTGAACAACTACACGAGTATTGTCATGACCAAAGCTAACTTTAAAGAGGATTGGAAACTTTGAAACTCATATTAGTCCGAAACCGACGTTCATACAATTTTCTGTTACCGAGTAACCGACTTTTGAAGTTTGTGTCATGGTGGTCGCGCAATACAGGAAGCATCCCATCAGGCAATATTAATTGATGTCATTATTGTACAACTTCGCGGATACTTTTATGTTTTCTTTCGAAAGTTACAAATGTTCACCTAATGTTATGTGAGATGGTAGGTGTCACCAGTTACTTCTCGATGTTCCAGATGTCCCATAAACCAAACAGTGAAATACATAAGTTATGGCTAAGTTAATAAGTCTGCAACAGAACATCGTACTGTGATGGGGTTGGGACATAAAATGTTAGTTCCTAATTCTCTATTATATCAGCGTTGGTCATAACGATCCTTGCGATCCTTCAATTATCATTATCAAAACTTGAAGACAAGGTTCAGCGTGGATTAGAAACGATATTAACGATGGGTGCGCTTGTTAGTGTTAGATAGTCACGTCATCATCCTATAATGAAGATACCTGATTGGCTGCCGAGTCATGTGACACTATTACTTAACCATTACATCATCTCATATCTCAAAGAACTAACAGTTTCAGAGACCGTTAGCTATGTGAGATAAAGGTACGCCTACTTTTTCGTGCACGCAACTCTTTCCTGGCGCATCGAAACCGCGTGTCACATAATCGTTTCTCCTTGGGGGCCGGGGACCTCCCAATAGTGGCTGCCAACGAGCACAATTGACAACTTCACACGCGTTGTTCAACACTGCTGCAAAAAAGCCTAACCGGCCTTGCCTGGGTTCGAACTCACAATCCAATGGTCATTAGTCCTCAGCTCTACCGACTAAGCTAATTCGTCTAATACGTTTATATACGATCGTATCTAATTAATGATTGTTCCATCGATTGGTAGTTACAACATTTGTCATTAATTTCAACCGCTGATGCACTTTGCCCATGCTGCCAAACTCACTCATACAATCAGGCTGAAATCTCAAGCCAAAAAGTGTGTGTAGAATCCTAGAAGCGATTTCCTTTGCTTCCTAATGAGCCCAGTTTCATGAATGATTCCGTCATTTTTGGGCAGCGATGCACTCTGTCACACTCGTAGAATAAATACCATGTCAGATATCACCAAATATCAAAAGTACACACACTCTATGAGTCCACCTCCCTCGAATCAGCCAACGACTGCAGGCGTTGAACATCAGATTTAGACAGTCAGTCTCAGAGCGATTTACATATATTTTCCCTAGTCATTGGTCAATCCCACACTTATGGTGCTCAACTCTTGCTGTTCTCATCTGTCGGATCGGAACTGCGGATTACGTGTAATCGTGTTCTCCCGGGGGACTCCCCATTAGTGGCTGCAATGAGCGGCGCACCCTACTCTTCACAAGCCACCTTACAAAGTACCCTTTCTACACGCGGGTACCGTGGGAATATCTAAAAACATGTTTTATCTAACAGCGGAAAGGCCTCACCAGCCGAACTCGCGATTTATTGATCAGTAGTCCGGAGTTCTACTGACTGAGCTAACCCCCATCTCAGCAAATCCGCCTTTCGAGTACGTGTTATGTCCATTACGTAATATCGTCTGTCTGTTCATCTGTACCCGCCAACAATACCCTAGGAATGCTACTCTCATGATAACCTTTGTCAAACATTTCCGGTACCGATGCACTCTGTCCATTTACTCATGGAAATAAGCTGAAAGGGACAAGTAAGTGTACGTATACTCCTCCTGAGTAATCTATATCCTTCTAGGAGACTGTTCCATGTCACTTCTGTCGTAACAGCGGAAAAGCCTCACCAGCCTTGCTGGTGATCGAACTCGCAATTTATTGATCAGTCGTCCGGAGTTCTACTGACTGAGCAAATTCCCTCTCAGCTAATCCGCCTCTCGTGTACGTTTTATGCTCACTACGTAATATCGTCTGTCTGTTCGTCGGTACCTGATGAATAATTGTTCCATTAATTCTCCGCCAACAGTACTCTAGGAATGCTAGTCACATGATTACCTTTGTAATACATTTTCGGCACCGGTGCACTCTGTCCATTCACCCAATAAAATGTGCTGGAATCAGGGCCCAGTAAGTGTACGTATAGTCCTCCTGGATAATCTCTATCCTTTTAGGGGACTGATCCATGACCACTTTCAGTGACGATATACTCTGTCTATGTTGTCACATACTCCCACTCCTACGATTAAGCTGAAATCCGGAGACAATAAGTGCATGTAGGATTTTAAAACCAATTACCTGCCCTTCAGGGTGCCAGTTTTATGTTTACATTCGTCATATATACATATGTAGCAACGATGTGCTCTGTCCATGCCGTCACTCACACTTATACAATTAATATACAATAATATACAATTAGGTTAACATCATAAGCCAATAAGTGTGTGTATGATCTGGAAAGCAATCCTATAATTTCCTCTTCTCTCTTATGAACCAGTTTCATGATTACTTCCGCCATCTTGGGGCACTGATCGTGCAGACAGCGCATTCGGTGAAATTCGGAAATATGTACATACAATCTATAACACGTCCCTCTAATCAAATCTTACCAACCAGACGTACTGGATACCAAATGGCATTGAAATCCTCAGATAAATGAAATACCCATAATTCCCAACCACTCACTGGGCTAATCGAGTATATACATCTTCCTGACATCGGCTCCGCAAACTATTACTTGAAATGAAATGTTGTTTGAACAAAACGAGGCACGTGCTGGGCAAATGTCGACACTTCTTCCAAGTAATTCATTAGAGGCTTTCAGTCTATTTCAGACGAATCACATTATTTTGATTCTCCCTTAAGGGTAAAGGTTGAGGAATAAAGTGCTTCTGCATACAAAAACATAGAAGGTTTGTCGTTACATGCTATTATGGTAAAAATGTGAAATACGTCGACTGTACGCCTGTTTGCATATGCCAATGTAACATATGTTTGAGTAACACCCAATTATATCCTTTTCATCTTTTCCGGAAATTGTTGTTTCACAAAAAAGGTTCATGTACTCATCATGAGGATACCAAGTATGGGCTGCATTTATCGAGGTGATTAAAATAATGAAAAACTACCACTAGAAGCACAACGAATGTTGTATGCTCTTTGTCGCCAGTAATTCCGATCTTATGGTGGCAGTGGGAAATCGAGAACCCACTCACGTTCAACAACACTGCACTGAGATTGTTGCAAACTGCATTACGATTTTGAGGTTCAATATATTGATGGCCATATACGCAGCGCCCGATTACCATGGCTCGAAAATTATACCTTCATCAATGTATATATTGGATTATAAACGATATTCCCCATAATTATGTTGGTTTTATGCATACTACGTCTGTACCTAATAACGAATTGTTCCATTGATTCTCCGCCAATATTATTACTCTCACTGGAAACGCTAGTCTTATGATTATTACTGCCATACACTTCAGGCAACGATATAGTCCGTCCATGCCATCACTTACCATCGTGCAATTAGGTTGGAATTGGGACCCGGTAAGTGTGGATTATACTTTGTAGGATCATAACAGGAATGTTCCACCTTTTCAGGAGCCAGCCTCACGCTTACTTTTTCCATTTTCGGGCACTGATGGACTCTCCCACACTCGTACAATTATTTATGTTATGTCATATATTATCAGAGAACGTATTTTGTGACTTTCAAAAGTATGTACATACAATCTATGGAACTAACCCCTCTCAAATCTTAACAACCAGACGTAATGGATAACGATTGGTAAATGAGCCTTTTCTCGATGCATCGATATCCTCCGATGATTTAAATACTCAGAATTCCCAACCACTCACTGGGCTAATCGAATACATTGTCTCCTCGAACTATTACCTGAGAGGAGATGCTGTTTGAACAAAGCAAGACAAGTGCTGAGCAAATGTCTTAACTCATTCTGAGTAATCCATCAGAAGCTTCAGTCAGGTTCAAACTCATGATATTTGAGTTGATTCCACCCTTACAAGGAATAGAGTGCTTATGTAGATGCTGCATGGATTAGGCCTGGAAGACTTCGTTAGTTCGTCGCTACATGCGGGGTTGGAACTGGAAACATTGGCCGCACACCGTTCAACATGCTAGTGTAACATAATATCCATGTGACAATTATGAATTTGTCATAGCATTAGGAATCTGTTATTACTCGCCACTTATCCGATGATGGAACGTTAACAGTAACTGGTGTTACGCTGACAACCTGAGAAATGAGAACGAACTCATGACAGCCATCAGATGTGAAAAAAGAACTTCTAATCGAAATTTATTTGAAAATAATATAACCAACAATATTACTTACAAGTGGAAAACCATGAATACAACTTTGTCGAAATGTATCGTCAGTTGCAAAAAAGTTAGCTGAAATATACCCACAGGCAACCGTACTCCATGTAGCTATCTGGGCTGGGATATCCCGAATACATCTGCTATGGGCCTAACTGATATAAGAGAGGTGAATTTTGCTCTTCGTATTGGACTTTGGGGTTTGCCAATATTACAAATGATATACTGAAGAAAGAAGCAATGATAAAATTGATTACTCATTTATTCTCTCGTTCGCAAAAGGCCTCCTGGCATGTCACCTGAAACTTGCTAAAATTGTACGTATTCATTATATACATTGTTTTTCAAATATACATCCATTTTTCTTCTTCCTGCAGTCTCAAATCTCTCCTTCCAGTGGCGATTAGTTTATGATAGACTGCTCCTTCAAATGTTTGGATATAATATTCCCTATTCCAATCAGTATGGTTCTCGGGAAGATTCACTCCACCTACATGGCTGCATTAATGCTTGCTGGTGATATTACTACTCTGTCTGGTATAAACAACATAAATACAGCACGTAATATGCATAGATCTGTCGGCATATGGTGTACGTGACATAGCTATAGGGAGTTTGTTTGTTTGTTTGTTTTCATTGATCCTCCCTTACGAAAACTCGGCAAGATTCCTATTGGAACATTATCGCCAAGCTATAATATTCTATAACTCGATACAGCAGGCTGACCAGCTTGACATGATCACTTGCTCACTCAGGAGAGCACATGCTTGGAAAGCACCTAGCAGCATTCATCCTCTGCTTTCAATAATAATAATATTACTTATATAGCGCTCTATAAAGTCACTACCTTGCCTAAAGCGCTTTACATAAATGAACCCGATTATAGGAAATGGTACGCACTCCGACAATCCCGGAGAGTATAAGTGGCAGCAGCTAATAAATTCTCTCACAGGTTCCCAACAACGCCTTGGGTGGGTCGAGGCAATGGAGATAAAGCATCTTGCTCAAGGACGCCCCGGCTTGAATCGAACCCACGATCCTTGAATCATAAGTCCAGTGCTCTACCGACTGAGCTAATCTGATCACCTGTCCTCTAAGCATGATGCCGGACCCGGTAATATGGTAGAAGGGGGGAAATATGTCAAAGTCATGTAGGTGCAGTGCTATGGCCTCCAGCTATATCGAATAGAATAACCACTCTTTCAAACGGGGACATCCCCAGAACTCCTCTCAGTGTACACTGTGATTAGTGCCCGCACTGTAAATACTGGATAACTAAGACGAGGTGCCGCATGAACTATTGATTGGCACTAATAGGTCGGATCCAAAACATGGAAGACTAGTTATTCCCTCCGAGGAATCAAATTTCATTTATTTTATCATTTTTATGTTCGATACGGCGGTATTTCCTTTTCGGCTCGTATCATCTTTTGCGGAGAACAGTTGTGGCTCTGACGCGCAGAAGGGTAATTATATCTAATATCAATAGCTCCTTCCCAGATTATACGCGCCATCACGTTTGTTTGCAATCGGCGTGCCGAAATACCCCACCGATAGCACACACCGATAGCATTGCGCCTTTTAACTAATAACTTAGTATGGTTTAAATAGTAGCGGTGATACCATCATGGGAATCACCTCATCGAGCCCCATATTTCATTTCATTTCATTCGTTTGTTTCATCGCAAAGTGAGCATATGATATTACATAAGTTGATCGATTTCTTTAAAGGAATACAAAGAGTTGTGCATATGAACCACATGCGATAGGAAGTACACTAAAAAGCAGTAAGGCTTGACGAAGTAGTGTACTCCTCACAAAGAAAAGTAATGCATGATAACTAGAACGAGTATTTACAGAGAAAATTATAATAATTGCGGAACGAGTGAAAATCAAATAAATGAACGTGGGTGTTGTTGAGTTGGATCAACCTCATCGTAATAAATAATTGATTGTAATGCATGTGGGGTCGTGTATATATTTGAATATAGTAGCTGCTAATGTACTCTTTCTCAGTTTTCCTCTTGAAGACAGCAAGAGAAGGAGATGCCTTCAGAGATGTTGGTAGTGAATTCCACATTTTTGGCGCTCGGTTCGTAAGCTTAATGCTCCGAAATTACTCCGGGCGTTGAGTTGATATGCCTGTAAATCAAAATGCCGGTAAATACAGAGGGTAGCAGTGTATTCCACGCTGAAACATGCAACATTTTGTTTGATAATATCAGTAAGGTTTAATGAATTGAACTTCCTAAATAGCTGACTGGTATGCTCACGTGGTTCTGCGTTGGCAATATGATGCACTGCGCGTTTCTGCAGTACACTCAACTTTACAAGGTTAGAATTGCTCGTTCCACTTCATATGGCAGAACAATATGTAATATTAGAGTCTGGTAGAGAGATCGAAGAATATAACTTGGAAGAATGTGCTTCAGCTTGGATAAAATGCCACAGTTGGAGGCAATTTTTTTTGACATTCCAGAAAATAATGTGTTTGTGCCAGGAAAGCTTATCGTCAATATAAACACCTACAAACTCAGTTGATATGACCCGGCTCAAAATGGAGCCGTTCATCTCTATATTCTTATCCTAATAACTAGTTCGGCCATTGGTAAATATGCGTACACGCAAGTTAAGGTACCTGGAGGAAGTTGTGGGCCTATAAGAGGTTGAGGTCTGTTAAACTCGAACAGCATTGAAAACAAGCACTTACTCCAAAAAGAATGAGTCAGTGTATGTAGTATGTAGTTCGATTCCTTGACGAGGTCGGATGAATCTATGCAGTCGTGACAGTGTGTGTGTGTGTGTGTGTGTGTGTGTGTGACGCCTGGTTTTTCAACACGATAACTCAACCCCAAGATCATACTTGGTATGGGTATTCCTCAGGAGGGGTACATGATCCCTATTGTTTTGGGGTCAGATCAGAGATCATCTGAGGTCAACAGTGGTCGAAGTCATTAGTTCTGAATGCTTGGCTGAAATGTGGTATGAAGCTTTACCATTGGGAGTACAGGAACCCGTTTGTTTTTTGTCGTAGACCGGGGGTCCTTTTGGGGCGGAAAATGTGAAATTGTGAAAAATCAATATTTTGGCAAATTTTAGCTTGTTAACACGGTAACTCGACCTCACCTGGATGGATCATGTTCATACTTGGTATGTGTGATCCCCATGAGAAGTACATGATCTATATTATTTCGGGGTCAGGTCAGAGGTCATCAGAGGTCAAAGTATGAAAATCTGGTATAGAATACTTGGTCTGATCCGGCTGAAATTCAGTATGTGGCTTTGCTATGGTGATTACGAGAATCCTGTTGTAGACCGGAGTTCATTTTCCAGCAAAAATTGGAGAATAGTGGAAAATCTATATTTTGACCAATTCTAGCTTGTTAACACGATAAGTCCATTCCACCAGAATGGATGTAGCTCATACTTGATAGGTATGTTTCCCATGATGAGTACATGGACCCTATTGTTTGGAGGTTGGGTCAGAGATCATCTGGGGTCACTACGGGTCAGAGTCTGAAATCCTTGTAAACATGTCCGGGATCTTCGCAGCCTGATCACGCTGAAATTCAGTGTGTATTTTTCCTATGGGGAGGATATTAACTCTATTGTTTTCGGTGTAGATCGGAGGTCATTTTGAAAACAATCGTGACAAATCGATATTTCAACCAATTTTGGCTTGTGAAGTTCCCGCCACCTGGATGGATGAAGCTCATACTTAGTAGGTATGATCCCCATGATGAGTATATAAACCATACTGTTTTGGGATCAGGCCAATTGTCATCTGCAGTCATTAGAGGTATAGTCTCATAATGCTAACATTTTGTGTGTAGCTCCCGATGAAAGTACAAGCCACCTATTATTTTTGGTGTAAACCAAGGGTCCCGAGTAGATGTACCCTGCTGCAGATGTCGAGGTCGGAAGTCACATGCATGGAGTCAAGGAATCGCTAAGCCTTTTGGCTTTCTGGTTTTATAATTGATGTTAGCCTATGCACAATACATAACCCAATAACAGGGCTATGATAGAGAAATAAACATCATTTCGAAAATCAATAATCAGCCCGACTGACCCTGGAGAATTAAACTTCATCAGATTCCTGTTGTAATGAAATCAGTAACGTTGACGTCACGTTCAGTGGTTGCGGTGCGTAGCTGCTGTCCATGGATGGGGACGTCTGTTGGTAGAGCGTTTGCAATTGTTGGCAAGGGTTGGCAAAATGTTGCGTTGGCAGACAAACACTTCCAACATTGTGGATGAGCCAACCACTGACTGTTGATCATTGGACTAGTGTTGACAAAGCGTAGTACAGCCAACCTTATGGTATAAACGTTGGGCCAACATTAGTACAACGTATTCATCAACGTTGTTACATATATCTGCCCATTAGACGGATTAGTTGCAATAAGCCTAGTCAGTGCTATCAGGGTGATAACTGGAAAATCAAACCCTGAAATCGACGCCTGCCAGATATACCGTTTCATATTGGAGATCCTGTATTTATAATAACATTTCCGACAGATACCAATAATGATATAAATAGGCCATTCTCGTCCTATAATAATAATAACGGATTGGCATGACTCACTAGGCTGACATATGTCATGTTCCGTACCCAGTATAGGCTACGTGTTGCTTGGTCAGATGATACTAATAAAATTCAGTATTTAGCCTATATGTCTTGTATATATATATACGCATTATTTATGTTTTAATCTGTCTCAGAGCACTGTACAAATGACAATTTCCTGGATATATACCATGACCAGTGTCTTACAATTTACTAGCTTTAGGTCTAGTCATCTGTAAAGTTTGTCTGGTAGCGAGAAACGTTATTCATAGTTCGTGAGAAGTATTTCAAGATCAACGGATTAAATGAAGATGAAAACAACTGTTTCGGCTGGAAACACGTATACGCTAGAATTATAGAAGAATCCAGAAATAGATCATGATTGCAGACAAATATCTCATGGATGTTCTTCATATCTTTCTCACATTAAAAGTCGTCCCAGCCTTTCTCTCAAATGGATAGATAAACGAATTCGTGGCAAACCGTGTCACGATCGAGTTAGGAGGAAATAGCCTCAAACCACTTAAGAAATCAGTGGGGTCCATTGGAAACACATTTTACACATGTCGATGGATTGCCTAATATTGAAGTCAAGCTACAAAATACTCCTATATCTAATCTTAGCTGTCATACCTGAAAGAAATTCACAAACCTGTTTGTTTGAGTGAAGATCACCACCAAATTATGTATGGGAATCAGATGAGAAACACTACAAAAGTAACACATGTCCTAACATTTTAATCAGAAGGATTTAGCTATTGGGAGATTGTCCATCATAATCTCTCTTCTGATCTTTCGATAGCTATACCCTCGTGTCGAACATGTTTTTCGTGGTCTCCTATTTCTTTACTTGTACTTCCTGCAGTGTTTCATACATTCCCTTGGTCACATCCGTATGCATTTGTACTCTAACTAACACTTATTCTCAAGTTTGCAATTTTCCTTTTCTCTGATCATCATTGATCGCTCCTAATATTCCAGTAGTCTCTGATGTATCAGAGTACTCGTTGTTCAGTGTTTTCTTCGCATCAATATGGATTTGCAACTCTTCTAGCCAATTTCTCAAATGCCCCCAGCTAAGGGCCCTCAGCATACATATGGAAAAGACATTTGGAAACTCTGGAGAGGTGTTGGTTTGACTATTCATCGCTAATATACTAAGAACTGCAAATGTAACACGTGTTGTTCCAGGAATTACATGTTTGTTCCGAGGATTTACTCACCGGAAAATCGGACGATTAAAAAGTGAATGGAAGTCCTTCAACAGAAAACATGTGTTCTGTCAACAATTGAACAGCAACGTTTCCCAAGAAAATACCTGAAATATATTAGGCAATCAAGAATGTTTTTTTCGATTAATATCATCACAATAAAGACATGAAGATGAACTGTGACCACCATTCAATGGGGGATAGCACCTTGACATCAACAAAGAGGAGAGTGTAGTAGCCGAATAGTTTTGGGGGTCGATGGTGTTTGGGTTCGAATTCACGCCGTATTAAATTAACTCCCATATAATTGCAATGTGGCTGTTACTATTCGAGACACAATGTCGCAACGCTATGGAGTGTGCATGGTGCAGGTTTGAAACGTTATCAATGAGCGCAACGGGTATATAGAAGACTTATGGCATTCAAATAAGAAGCTTTGTGTTTCATGCTCTTCTGAATTCAGCAGTACTGTACTGGTATCCAACTATAAGTGTAATTATATTATTATAAATTTTTCAAAAGCTTCACTGCATCGATCAAGATTTTTTTTTTCCCGAAACGAATCAGCAGATTAACGCATTGGCATATGCTGAGGCTACGTTTTATTACCATTGCAAGATGTACTTTAGTTATAATTCGTACCTGATCAATAGCATGTACTGTACACTGTCATATATAACATCGTGGTTCCTTGATTGGCAGTATCAACCCAACAACAGATCATAAGGAAATCGTTAATTTCTCTGTAGGATTGAATTCCATTTTCGTAATTTCATTAATATTCTCAGGGAAAGATGACCTTATCGTGTTTCGGAGTCTCCCGTGCTTTAATAATAAAACGCACCGTGAAATAAATCAGCATCATGGCCGCATGGACCTCTGGGGATTGGGGTCTTTATTTTAGGTCACTTATGGTGGCAATCAACGCGATAGACTCTCAGACTGGTAATAATTCCATGAATAGTTAATCATATGCCACTCGTCTTATAACAATTATTTAACACTTAAATATTCTGCATTATCCCTTTATAAAATATATATATCGTTACTTTTAGTACAGGTCCCATCCGCACAACAGAGGAAAAATAATGAATTCCAGCTCCTATAAATTCAATATCAACGGAGGCTTCCCAAATCGCTATATAGGTAATAAAGGGTTGAATGATACAGTAGAGGAAGGTGAACCGAAGAAGGGGATAATATACAAAATATCTTGGACAAATACCACGCAGCCTCTCTCGCCGAGGCAGTCAGGACGTCTCTGCCAGGAAAAGCAAAAGTCTGCTGTTCCCAATTGAAACAAAATGAGAATCACACCAGCTGCCTCGGTACAAACTAAATCTCAAGATGAAAACCGCCCACAACGACATGGAATGAGATGAAGCATCTCCCATATGTTCGGCTGGTTTTACATGATTGTATCTTCCGCTTCATAACCCGTGCGTTTGGCCTCAATGGCTGAGACTTATACTCTGCGGGATTGTAGGAGCGCGTGACTGTTTACTATGATCAGGGTGATATCAGAGAGAATGTCATTGACATGAGAATGCGCTATGATCACAATATATTTATATATTGATCACTTCGATATATAGTATTAATTTAGTCTATATTAGGATCTCTGGCCGTCAATAAACATGTCACTAATTCGAAAATTAGATCATCGTGTCAAGATGTGTTGGCTCCATTTGGCTGTCATTTTGTTCGAAATGTTGATCGAGGAGTCTTCGACATTCAGCACATTGTTGCATGTTTCCTCAACAATGACTGAAGTGTAAAATACAACGGATCGAATAATTTATAGTTGGCACTGCGTTGTCATCACATGTCGGCGGTAATTTACCTATTTCAAGAGTTATTATTTTACTGCTTGTCTTCTTCACCGAAGTCATTATGCCATTTTAAAAGTGTTCCCCAGAAAAGGCCTCATATGCTGATGTTAGTGTCTATGACAACGACTTTATATACCAGGTATAGTTTACCCCTGTTAAAGAATGGAAGCATGTCATTTTGCTTCGTAGGAAACAGGTGCCTATACAATAGCTGTTCTGCCAACACCGTGTTGCTGTGTTTGCGAATATTCAAAATTTGGTGCGTTAGCCCTTGCCAAACTAACCTCTAGCAAAAAGCACTACGGCCAATAGGGTATTACATGTGAGGATACAGCGGAAGAGTGGTCGAGCAATATCAGTGACGCTTGGCAATGCAATGGGCCCGATTTATTCCGGGATCGATTTCCACATTCAACATCGAGCGTTTACTTCCAAGGCCGGCTGTTCTCACAGTGATGACTGGCAGAGCTTGGTGTTCGGGCTCTGCTGTGGCGCAGTGGGCTTGGTATTCATGGGGGCTGTTGTCAGCTAGTTGCAATAGGTCGCGTCGGTCGGCTGTACGCAGTAACCGTGGTTGAACTTCGAATATGCAGAAATCAAAAGCATCCACTCCTCCAAGATCTGACGTGAAATAATGGTCCTAGGAGCAGACTGGGATTGGTTAATGCACCCCCGGTTCCCATAAACGCCGGTTCTCATTCACGATTAAAGGTGCGATCAAACTTGTAATGCAACGGCAGCGGCAACGGCAACAGCAGCGGCAACGGCCATGACAAAGAAACCGCTCAGTTAATGCGAAAGGACCGTTCACATTAGCACGGCAACGGTATTCCGGCAATCCGGTGATCAACTTTTACCGGATCCGGCAAAAAAAAAAATTTGCTCAGCGAGCGCGCAGCCCAACATGTGAATTTGGGTTCAATTCCGTGCCTCAAATCTCTTATCAGGCTCAAGGAAAATGAGAAGTGGTGATTGTTTTCACTTGGAATGATAGAATAAGTGATGGTGCCTCCTAAACGAAACATCTTTTTCAAATGTTGGAACATTTTGGAGTGAAATTCGGTAAATTGTAGCTACCGATTAGGGCGTTTATGCGGTGAGTCGATAAGCCTATGCATGTGTACACAGTAGGCCATAGAAGCCTATACGGGCCCCTGTATAGGATTGTAATTTAATATGATCAGCATGGGATTACACGAGGAATGATATGAGAGACTTTCCCCATGCTAGATCTATCATATAAGAGAGAAAATGATAATACTCACTAGGAATATCTTGACGATAGGCCTAGACTTATTTCATAGGGCCTATTATTGACACATAAAAGAAATAATGATATTGGGCTAAGGTTACCTGGAAAGTATATCATCAGTCGATCGTCAACATTAACAGCAAGATACCAGCAGCGTTTCTACTGCCGGCGAATGATTACTGAACATTGTTTCCGGAAAATACTGCTAGTAATCGAGATATAATTCGTGCCAGTGTTTTTCGGCTACAAACAATTACGGAAACAGTTTATTCACTTTCAGATAGGCTTACCAGCCTACATCATTTCCCTGCCTACATATTCAACTTCATACGTCACAATAGCGAAACATCACCCAGCTGCACTGCTGGGTGATAACATTTGATAGGCTCTGTACAAAG
>JAUOBX010403109.1:0-10625 GCA_032360705.1 Eupentacta quinquesemita
TCTCCTCACAGAGCGTTATCAATGAATGGAATAGCCTTCCGGAAAATGTTGTTTCATCTACGAGTGTGAATTTATTCGAGAATAACTTTGATTTGTCTTCGAGAACTGCGGACGAGTTCTGTAGGCATTGGTCTTCTCCACTTCGGGTTGGTGTGGCTTCGGGGTCGTTCATGATGACTTTTGTCCTTCCTGACCCTACAATACTAAACTGAACTAAACTTCTAGGCTCAAATGCTCGCAATATTCATTTGACTACCCCGTATTGTATACATTAGGGAAAGGGGAATTAATTTCAATATTTTTCAGTAGGACATATTACAATAACATAAACTTTCGTTGAAGGTTGGTCTGAACCCCCATCAGCCTAGTGCACCCACGGAAGTTATATATTGCCTGATATATTTCATATCGATCCGAAGGCCTACACGAAGAATATACTGAAAACCTGAATTGAACGATTAAGCAGCGTTATAACGTTTTCAAACCCACGAGAAGATATGACCCAAAAAAGTATGGAAGCACAATGAAGCTGAATATTAATTTCGAGTCAGTTGTTCCTGAATATTGAAGGACTCCACAGGAATCGTCATGAACGAATTGAAAACTAAAACTTCAGGTCCAAACCCCATCTGGGTACGATGTTTCGTTGCCGAGTTATTGACCTCCAAAGTTCTGTCCATTATCCTGATTGCGCAGTAATGTCTGACGTCGCAGTTGTATAACGAAGACAATTCCTCACGCATTTCGATGTTATGGTTCATTGTACTTGCCTCGGCGCTCCACATAACCTTCCCTTTGTCTCCCTTAGTAACTACAGGCAAGTATTGATTTGTTGAATGACGATTGCGCATGGAATATTCAAAAGATAATGCTCCTGCATGTATCATCGTCAGTGTTCACCTGCAATGATAAATCGAAGATCATTCACAAGATTTCGTTAATTTTTGCTTGCTCCAGGCGATTTCCCGACAAATTTTGTTCGTCGAAATAGCGGGAAGGCCGAAGCACACGCCTGAGATTGTAATACAATGAATGGTGGATTGCCTGGTAGCTAGCGTATATATAGAATAGTTGATATGGATAATTTGATATAGCTGATTGCAGATGCGAAGCCACAACCTTGCCAATGGGAGAGAAAGCATGTGCAAATGGAGTATAAGTAAATTTACAATTTTTCATCGGAAATAATACAGCGCTACATATATATAGTGATAATATTTGTGTAACGAGATTTGCTCATGGACACGATATGCCTTCGCGCTATTCTCGATGTGTATCGATCCATTTCGAGTTGCACAGTTCTAAGTTCAGGTGACACTACTCGTTCGCGAGAAAACGCCACGAATTGTATCCATCATGAGGTATAGACAAACTAGAAACAGTTGTCAATCAAAGCGAAGTCGCATCATCGTGTTCACAGGCAAGGACTTTTACTTCCACAATACAGGAGTTTAGTCTGATAACTAAGTTGGAACTTAGGCCAGTCTTGAACTGTCAGTCACAACACAGTGACCACTGCATTGTTTAGCGACCTCGGGCGTTCTCGACAGTAGTTGTTCTCAGGCCCACTCTCGATTACACTCTACATTAGACAAAAGATTGGCAAGACGGTATCAGTGACGCTTAGTATTGAACAGTCCCAGTTTGAATACTGAGCCATTTATGTTTTGTCAAAGTTGATTATACTTGAAGAGGCAACTGGCTAAGCTCCATGCTCTGTTGTGGTGCAGTGTATGTGGTAATTAAGTTGTTAACGTGCTTCGATCCAAAGTCCCCCGCACCTCCCAGTGTTCACGGATCACTGATGCAATAGGACATTCATTGAGTTATCCTCGTAACGTCATCTGACCTAACTTATTCATGTGGACTCCTTACAATGAGACGAGTTCGGACTTCTAATTTGAGATGTAGGGGTTATGAAATACACTCTTTCCATCTACGTAGAGTTTACAAACAGTGGGTTAGCAACTTCCATCGGCCTCTAAGGTACTATTTCGTCTAGGTAGTATTTTCCATTATAGCATATTCAGAAAATTGAATGAAAAGAATTTCTATCCAATGGGTGGTCGATCCCGACATTAGATGGGTGCTGACACTAACTATGGTCATCGTCATCCCGATGTATTTATTTTGTCAACAGTATGATTTATTCAAATCAATTATCGGATTATGCAAAACTATCGTGACGTCACACTTTAGGCGGCGACATTTTCTGAAAACATACAGCAGGAAATATGCAATCCTCGTCGCAAAAACCTATATGAATAAATTATCAGTGACGTAGGTGGTACGTCAATGTGCGTCCAAGGATCACTAATGATTAGCACGCGAACATCCATGTGAGAGTAAGACACAGTACAGTTTGAACTGGATAAAGTGAAATGTCTCACTGACTAATGGCTATCATAGAGCGGTGTAGGCTCGATCTTGATGTTGTCAAAAATGATAAATCCAGCGATGTGTATGTATCCTGGAATGATACCACATACAGGTGACAATGCCACATATAGATGACAATACACATACTGGTGACAATACCACACACAAGTGACAATACCACATACAAATGGCAATACCACATACAGATGACAATACCACATACAGGTGACAACACCACATACAGATGACAATACCACATGCAGATGGCCATAAGACATACAAATGACAATACCACATACAGATGACAATACCACATACATATGACAATACCAATTCAGTAAATTGATTGATTGTTCACTTTTCAATTATTGAGTGTTCTTCATTGTTAGGATTCGAGATTAATTTAGTGAGTTAGGCTAGTAGTAGCGAATAGAGGGAACGTTTGTATTTTAGTGCGAATTATCCCCCATCTTGATATATTATTTAGGGTTGCTTATAGTATTTTACATGTTTTTGTGTCTCTGTGAAGCGCCTTGATACTTTTGTGATAAGGCGCTCTATAAGCACCGATATTTATTTATTTATTTATATCAGAGTAATCAGACTAATCTGTAGTATGAGGCCTAGGATGCAGTCAGTATTCAAGTTGTTCCATGAATATCAAACAGCCAATTTCTCTTGATAACCAATAACAGAAAACTGTGCAGAGCTGCAAATTTGAACAACACAATGAATGGGTGAATTGTGGCACACCAACTGGAATAATGCATTCCTCTTGACCTCCCACTCTTACAAAATGTTCATAGTTCGAGGAATAGCATATATTAATGAATTAACTTGCAGTGATGGAGTCGAGTCCAGTCAATCCGAGTCCCGAGTCCGAGACCGAGTCCCTAGCATCTGAGACCGAGTCGAGACTGAGTCCTTATAAAAACTTGGCATCCCAGTCAAGATGTACAATATCAGATTTTGCTGATGTGTGTGTATGGTCATACATGGTCTTAGCTACTCAAGAACACAAATAGGCTCTGTCAAGGTGTTGGATGCATCATTGCTGTTAACTAAGTTGTGTTAGCATGTTCACTACAATGCTTTTGTGTTGTTTGCTTGCAGAAGATCAGTGAAGGACTCGAACAAGGACTCAAACCGAGTCCCTGAGTCCTTTTGGCCGAGACCGGTCTCGAGTCCTTCATCACTGGAATTAAGTTATTGATTTTGTTTTGTTCCTTTATTCTTGTTCCCTCCTTCAGTGGACACTGACCATCCAGTGCAGGAACTTCACGACTAAACACATCACAGGCACGACTGCTCCCTTCCCAGCACCGATCCACTACTTTGATGCTGAGGGGCAGACTCACATCGGTGGAAGCCGTGCAGTGATCGGTATTAACGGGTACATAGCTGACATGAAACTGTGGAGGGAACAGCAAATAAAGGCAGATGAGGTAATGTATAGCTGAACCATTTACCAACATAAGATATAAGAATATTTATTGACCATAAGGAACTAGCAAATGAGGTAATGTATAGCTGTACCATTTACCAATATAAGATATAAGAATCTTTATTGACCATATTAGGAACTAGCAGACAAGGTTCTGTAATCATGGGCCTATCACTCAACAACTCTTCATTCTAATGAGGAGGAATATGAAGACAATAACAGATGGAACCTACCCCAAATGTTCAGTAGTGTCTGGTTATACATGCCAAAGAAGTGGAGCTTCATGGTGCCGGTTTGGTGTATCTACCCTAGATCATACTCCAATGATATGGTGGTGCAAAACCACTGAGTACCTTGACAGGATCATTTTTAACTGAATTCTGCACAGGGCAGGCAGCCAGTGTTAGTGATGATGCTAACCTGATAAGATTACATTCAGTTCCTCTGTTATAGCATCCTTGAGGATATGTGATTAGTGCTGATATTTGTGCCCCTCCTAACTGAATAATACATCCAGGTGAAATCACATCAATTGTTGACCAATTATTGGGAAATGCTATGAAGAGAGAAGCAGATTAGATAAGTCGGTAGAGCTTGGGACTTATGATCAATAGATTGCAAGTCCAGATCCCCATATGGCCTATGAGGCTCTTCTGTAGTGCTGTTGGACATGGCATGTCTCTCAACTGCTCCACAGCACATGTGTGCTGCAAGGGGTACCCTGTGTGTGTTGCTACCACCATTGGGAATTCCCCACTCGGGTGTGTAAGGCGAGAACAGAAAGAGATGCGCACTAATAATTATAGACTGTAGTTGACAAGTCACAAACGATTGGGGCTCACTAATATCAATCAATCAATCATAAACATTTCTGGAGCGCCAAAGTCATACAAATGCTCTTAGGCGCTAAACAATACTACAAATATATACACAATTACTGCTGGTAGGCCTCACGATGAAGGTGAGCTTTAAGGTGGGTCTGAAAGTGGCATATGTATTGTTCTAGATGTAGTCGGGAAGTCTGTTCCATAGTCTATGTGCATAGACTGAGAAAGATCGGTCAGCAAAAGAGACGCATCGTGTTCTTGGTTCAACCAGATGCATGGATGACGCGGTCGAGCAGAGACATCGTGATCGAACTTCGACTAGAAGAAGGTTGTTAATATAGAGCAGTCCTATATAAGAACTAAGTAATAACTTTATCTTGTTCTTCTCAAATTTGGCAGCTACCTGTACCAGATTCTACTCATCCAACAAGATGGCTGAACTTTGAGAACTACTACGATGAGTGTAACAGTCTACATACAAAGCTGGAATGGGCCTACAAATCATACATGGAAGTAATCAAGAAATACCAGAGGAGAGGTGAGTATGGGGTAGGAAGGGTGTGAGGTGGGGATCAGTGAGGGTGTGAGGGGAGGAGATAATAGAATGGGCCTATAAATCATTGTCTGGAAGTTATCAAGAAATACCAGAGAGGAGAGGTAGGTATGATGTGGGTAGGTGGGGTGTGAGGTGGGTAACAGGTGGTGTTCAGTGAGGATGTGAGTAGGGGGTGCAGGAGAGGGGTTGGAGATGATAGAATGGGCCTATAAATCATACATGGGAGTGATCAAGAAATACCAGAGGAGAGGTAGATGTGATGGGGGTAGGTGGGGTGTGAGGTAGGTTACCGGTGGGGATTAGTGAGGATGTGAGGAGGGGGTAATTGGAGATGATGGGATGGGCCTACAAATCATACATGGAAGTTATCAAGAAATACCAGAGGAGAGGTAGGTGTGGTGGTGGTAGGTGTGGTGGGTGTGAGGTGGGTTATGGGTGGGGATCAGTGAGGATGTGAGGAGGTGGTAATTGGAGATGATAAAATGGGCCTACAAATCATACATGGAAGTTATCGAGAAATACCAGAGAAGAGGTAGGTATGTTGGGGGTAGGTAGGGCATGAGGTGGGTTACAGGTGGGGATTAGTGAGGATGTGAGGAGGGGTACAGGAGGTAGAATGTTTGAATGGATAGTTGATGGATTATTCTTATTCTTTGTGCATTTGTGACTGTATGTGTTTTAGAGAGCCTGGGGAGGGCCGAAATGGTTATTTAGATGCAGGCTGACTGACTGAGCTTTCTCGGTTACAATCTAGTGTGTAGGCTACACACTGGTCAGAAGAGGACATATTGGAGAGAACCTTGCTTATTATACAGCTGACGAATAAACAGAGCTTGATATTCTCAATCAATTGATCTATTGCGAAACGATCATTCATTTCCCAAATCACACCCCAAGTGAGAATGTGGGAAGACTCCGTCCCATAAGGCAGTTATACTGACCCTTTGATGAATTTTGCTTATCCGTTCATCTATTTATCTATCTGTGTTTCAGTGACATGCCCATCCTTCGAGGAGTATGCCTATAGCTTCAGGCACCCTCCCAATTTCTGCACGGCCAAGGTCAAGGTGTCCGTGCCACGCCATCTCCGGTTTGTCTATCAGATGCTCCGTAGGGTTGTCATAGTGACGCATCATTTCCACACACAGGCCCGGCCAGTCCTAGGATCAATGCTGATGGCAGAAGCGGAACAGACTCTGGTGAGATATCATTAACCCTTCCATTGCCTGTTATAATTTATCCTCTGTGGAACAAGTGGGATTCCTCTATAAATACCTTCTTATTTGCTTACTTGCCAGTAATTGAGAACTCGAGACCGATCTTGGTCTCGAGACCATGCTCGAGACTGATTTTGGAGGACTCAGACTTGGATGCTAGAGACTCGGCCCAAAGGACTCAGGGACTCAGTCTGAGTCCTTGTCCGAGTCCTTCACTGTTTTTTTGTGAGCAAATATCTTGGTTATTCCACTCATGACAACACAAATCATTGTAGTGAGCATGCTAACACTACTGAGATAACAGCAATGATGCATCCAACACCTTGACTGAGCCTATTTATGTTCCTGAGTAGCTAAAGCCATGTAGGACCATACACACACATCAGCAAAATCTGATAGTGTACATTTTGACTGAAATGCCAAGTTTTATGAGGACTCCAGAACTCGACTCGGGACACAGACACAAGGACTCGGTCTCAGACTCGGAGCTGAGGACTCGGTCTTGGACTCAGACTCGAATGCTAGGTACTCGGTCTCAGATTGTCAGGACTCGACTCCATCACTGTTACTTGCTATTAGAGCGATAGGGATTCTCTCCATCAACTCCCGAGCAGCTTGCCCGAGGTAAGATGTCTTGGACTGGGTATATATATTCGTGTACTTGTAGGTCCTAATAACAGCTCAGGTGAAGTTATGCCCAAGCTGCGAGAAGGCCAAAGGCAACAGAGTTGTATTCTGTGGTGTCTTTATGGGCTGGCATGGTTGGGGTTCCTTGTAGGGGTAAATAGAGATGGAAAGGGGGAAGGGTTGTGGTTGTGGTACATGAGTGTATTTGTTCACATGCAGCTATTTTTGCACACAAGAAAGGTTTGAACCAGGAACATCTGTCACCACTTTCCACACCTGCCTAGATAACATCTGAGCACTAGTCGGAAGAGAAGGTGAGTTATCGCCGGTGTCTATCCATGATGAACACGGCCAGGGTTCCTTGATGAGCCTTCAGTGGTTTCCTGAACGTGTAGCAGTCACACACTGTCTGGGCCCTCTACCCCATGTTGTGGACTGGACATTGTTCAGGGGTTGTTCCATCATATTTGCAATGGATACTATACTATTATTTGGGAGAGGGACTCGTTGGTACTTGGGCGAGGCACTTCATCACAATTGCTCGAAATGAGGGGTAGGCATGTTGTAAGTTGTCGTCTGTGTGATACCCCCTCTCTCAAATTACAGACATGCCAGTAGGTATTGCATTGTTCCGTGTTTATTGCTAACAATGGTGCAGTTTCCAGATCTGCATCTCAGCCGGGCTATGCATAGGGTTGAATGATCCTGTTTCTGGCATGCAAACCCTAAAAATACAATGAAGCTTATCAAATATTTCTTCTTATCTTAGAAATCTCACGGGTTGGATCGCTACGATGATCTCATCCATCTATTACATCAGGCGAGCTGCTTCCAGAACCATGATGCATCAGCGATGCTGGGAGCCATGTATACTGCTGGTCTCAAGGGAAGGAAGGATTCAAAGAAGGTGACAAAAATTAGGTGTTCATTCATACTGGTCGAAATAATCCCCTCTGATTGGCCAAAACAGGTCAGCTGACCGTGCATTAACCTGTAGATAATGCACAAGGATAATGCACGGTAGATCACTGGCAGATGAATATGCCGCATCAACTGAGTAACTGAATTTGCGCGTGTCTGGTGTATTGTCTAGTAGGCTACGAAGAGTGTGAAAAATGCTATACAGTTGTATGCAGCTGTCGTCGTCGCGCGATATAACTTCGTTCGTCCAATGTTTCGAATGAAACATGCAATGTTCCCGCGTGAATAGCTTGCCATGGCACCCGGGGTAAATATTTTAGCATGAATGTGGTAGAATGTGGAATCTTTGTTGCATCATTCAAAGCACATTTAGCGTTGTACGAATGAACGGGGTTAATCAACGGTCGAGCGTGTTTTATCCACATGATAATGCACGCCCAGGGGTTAATCCTATCGCTGGATGCACTCAAGCTGCGCCCTCGTGCATCGCTTGAATTAACCCCGGGTCGGGCATTATCCAGTGGATAAAGCACGCTCGACCGTTGATTGACCCCTAATTATTCAATGGTCAAGTATAGGATAAGTAAGGATAATACACACTAAGCTCCGATGGTGATTGCTGTGTGGTATATGAAGTATATCCAGCAACAGCAATCACACAATGCTGGCATGTTTCAGCAAAAATAATTGCCAGGTATGGATTATGCCATTCTTTATCTTGGCACAGTGCAATCTTAAACTAAAATCCTAAACTCCCATGCAGACAATTATTTATCCTTTCACTACAAAACATCACAGATAATTTCCCTGCTTTAGTGAATAATAACATTGGGAAAACTTGACCAATTCTCCTCTTTCCTAACAGTTATGACAGTTGGAAAATAATCTGTGATAATACGTTTCTGTGGATAATTGTGCAATTCCTGAAAAATTATTTGGGATGAGCATGTGCAATATTAGCTGTGAACTGACTTATGAGGTAGTATAAGAGGAAACACATTTCTTATAATTGCTCTAGTATAAATTATGTTGTACCTTCTGGGCCATAACCCTGACCACTATGTACTGTCAGTGCAGACACTGAACAATATCGGGGGATATCATTATTATTAATTATTACTAGAACATGACATGAACATGAACACTAATCAGAGGGGCTGTGTGAGAGTATGGGAGCAAAAATACCGAAAGAGTAAATCTAAGGCACTATAGTTGAAAAGAGAGGTTGAGTCATCACCAATGCTTATCCTTTATACATCTCCAGGGATTCTTGACCAACCTTGATGTACTCCGCAGAGAGCAATCAAGAATAGAATACACAATACATGAGGAAGCAGGAAGATATGTTGGACTCCTAACTGGTTCTCAAGATCGCAGTAATAGAGATGGAACACCCTGCCCAAGGGTGCATCGCTGAACCACCTGGCCCAAATTTGATCTTGCACCCTTCTGATCAACAGTCCCGTGTTCTACTGACTGGGCTAATCCAATCACTATTATATCCCTTATATTGGTTTGACTTGTTGCCCAGCAAGTATTCATAAGGAAAGCCATAACCACTGGGATTCAAGGCAGCCTAATAGCTACATCCTCCATGCCCTATTTTCATTCTCTCAGGGGCTGATGTATACAATGATTGCAGCTCAGGAGGGTAACATGATGACTAAAGCCCCATACCCCCTAGATAGGGAGGCAGCCCAATAGCTAGACCCCATGGATCACTCTTGCTCTATTCTTTTCTCTCAGGGGCTGATGTATACAATGATAGCAGCTCAGGAGGGTAACATGATGGCCAAAGCCCCATACCCCCTAGATTACAAAGACAGCCTAATAGCTAGGTCTTCCCCTATTCCTTATCAGGGGCTGATGTATACAATGATCGCTGCTCAGGAGGGTAACATGATGGCTAAAGCCCCATACCCTCTAGATTACAAGGCAGCCTAATAGCTAGGTCTTGCTCTATTCCTTCCCAGGGGCTGATGTATACGATGATAGCTGCTAAAGAGTGCAACATGACGGCTAAACCTCATACCCCCCAGATCCCCAAGGCAGCCTAATAGCTAGGTCTTTCTCTATTCCTTCTCAGGGGCTGATGTATACAATGATTGATGCTCAGAAGGGTAACATGAAGGCTAAAGCCCTATACCCCCCAGATTACAAGGCAACCCACTAGCTAGACCCCATATTTCACCCTCGCTCTATTCTTTTCTCTCAGGGCCTGATGTGTACGGTGATTGCAGCTCAGGAGGGTAACATGATGGCTAAAGCCCCATACCCCCTAGATCCCCAAGGCAGCCTAATAGCTAGATAAATCATGCTCTATTTCTTCTCAGGGGCTGATGTATACAATGATCGCAGCTCAGGAGGGTAACATGATGGATAATGCCCCATACCCCCTAGATCCCAAGGCAGCCTAATAGCTAGGTTTTCCTCTATTTCTTCTCAGGGGCTGATGTATACAATGATCGCAGCTCAAAAGGGCAACATGATAGCCAAATCCCCGTTGCCCCTAGATTACAGACAGCCCAATAGCTAGACCCCATAGATCACTCCTGCTCTTTTTTTCTCTCAGGGCCTGATGTACACGATGATAGCAGCTCAGGAGGGTAACATGATAGCTAAAGCCCCATACCCCATAGAGACCAAGGCAGCCT
>JAUOBX010403220.1:0-10624 GCA_032360705.1 Eupentacta quinquesemita
CTGCATGACGGAGAGAGATGACTGGAGGACCCATGCAAGAGCTCGGCTGTGGCCGACCTAGTGAGTGAGTGAGTGACGGTACGCGCGTATTGAAGGGGTATCATGTGAGAAGGCGTCACGTCACTTCAGTCAGGGGTAATATATGTAAGGTGATTTGAGGCTGTAAACTGTGATCTAAGAACCGGATAATACCAAGAGTATCCGGCTAACCCATATATTGAGTAGTGACTATTTTGAAAATCCAAATATCCGCCACTATCGATTAGAAATATCATCTACCTAAAGATGTTCCAAATAGCGATAAGTCTGACCAAATGGTCAGATATAAAGTGCCTCCGGATTGAGCATTCAATCTAAATCTTATTTCCGGCGAATCGTATGCAATGGTATATGGTGGCCATATTGATATTCATGCTCAAATGTTGATGAAAAACAGTACGACTGGGGTGATAGGTACCAAAGCTAATGGAATTGCCTCTCAATACCATAACCACAATAGCTCTATAGCGATACACACAAAAATAGATGTTCATATAAATATGGCGACCATCTTGGATTTCAAGATGGCCGCCTTTTCGAAGAGAGTTCGAGCTGGGTGTGTGGTATCATAGCTCTTGGATTTGCATAAAAACGATAGCCACTATAGCCCAGCCTTAACAGCCACTACACACGAAAATAGCGGAAATGTTGAAATCCAAGATGGCCACCTTTTCAATAGTGATGAATACTATATCACGGGACTCGTTGGTATTGGTGCCGTTTGATTGGCAGCTAAAATAAATCCTTCAGTCACTCTATTCGAGGTGATATGATCATCTAAGTATAAAATGGCGGCCATCTTGGATTTGAAATGGCTGCTGTTTTCAAACAATAGGGGAATATGTGCCCATCATGTGGGAACACACATGCAAAGTATGAGCTTCATCTATTTAAGTGGGATTGGGAAGAGCCAGACATCACATACACACACATCCACAAATAAACGCATACATACGCTGACTGATCGAAGTGAAGGAACAAAGAGTTATCATATTTTAGCACTTGTGCTGGTACAATCATGCGTATGGCATATACGTAGGCCTACAGGTAGCGCCTCCACTTAGAAAAGTGTTGAATTATCTGTAAGCAATCATGATAAGATCGAGTGGGCCGTTGATGTACCGCTGTACTAAAAATGACCTGGAGTGCTGGTAACAGGTTAGTTGTAACAGCTTGACGTCACATGAGATTATTTTTATTAGGTCAAAATTAATTGCTAACACTGAGTGCGGTTATTAGATACAAACATCTATTAATTGATGGATAGTTTGGTACTGCGTCAGTTTCTGAATCATGTTAGGTGAATTTGCTCTCCTCCACTACTACGTTCGAAGACTAGGACCTAAGTCTAAGCTGGGCTTCGATTTCATCTGCTACAAACTTGGATTGCCTACGCTAATATCGCTTCACAAATTTATAATGACCCCCATTGAAACGTGCGCCTTGCGCTAACAGTTTCCTAGCTCAACAATTGCATGGAACCTACTATTTTACTGTTACATTGTTGTAGGCTTTGCTGATGGAATTATTTATAGAATGACACTGATAATATTCAAAGAGAGCCGTGCTTACATATGTTTTTTCTGACTGGCATACGTCAACAATCGCATATTCATATAGCACAATGTGAACGATCAACTGAGTGGAAGACTTCTGATCGTCGTATTCATCTTTATCAAAGCTAAACCTTCAAACAATGAATACGAGTTAATACTTACACATACACATCTTACTAATACAGATTCGCATGATTTTACTCAGGTTTATAGGAATTTGTTGGTATGTTGCTTCTATATACATGCAGAATTCAAGAAAATTACTGGGACATTACACTCCGGGAGCACAACCGTAGTGCAATATTCAGAGGCCCGAAACCACCACACTCGCTTCAATGATGCGCCAAATAAACGAGTCAAATACCAACATTGAATGGGAGAGCAGGAGTGTCCCAAGTATCTAAGGTGAGGATTGTAGTATCATTGCACTAGTGTGAACTGGTGGTATGTCTTAATTACCAAACATTTCATTTTCGTCCATCTTTTTCTTGATGATGAAGTTTCTTTCGTTTCTGTACATATATTACGTACATAAATTTCCAATGGCGGGATTCTAATATTTGTATATCTTCTACCGGTGAGGACGCCGTTCTATGTACTGTGTCATCAGATTCGTTACATTCAATGAGAAGGGTTCGGAGATGTTTACAACAAGTATATTGCTCCTATGGTATATGACCATGTGTGAATATATTTCCCAGTATGGCCTGGTACGGCCAGTATTCTTTTTCCGAATTCTGGTACACACAAATGAAACCACTTTACACCGTGTATCAACTGATACAGCCATTATGGCTCGCCCGTAGCCGTACATGTGGTAGCAATGGATACTATGTACAAGCCTTGATTTCAGTTGTTTTACAACATCTATTACTTTCAGTAATAATGAACCTAGGACTTACTACACCTGTTCCAGACCATGAAGTTACACATTATTGATTGAGCTTTTTGACGCGATGGACAGCCGTTAGATTTTACGACCCTTATCTGAACCGCTCTCATGTCCAATCTCGAACTAATAACGGGCTTTAGGGTGACAACAAGTATTCCCCACATATAACGACAATGCGTCTCGTAACATATAGGAAAAGTTGACTTGCCAGTGGTGCCTCCCGTTTGTTACTCTAGCTCAACGAAGTACGCGAGGCCCCGCACACGGCACACCTTGTACCCAAAGTTAATATCTGAACGACTTGACCGAAGATGCGGGGTGCGATGGCCAAGTTATTTGTAGTTCAATACTTATCGCTGTTCAGAGGGGGAAACATACGTTCACTCAGTCATCCAATCGTATGATATGTTCAGTCGTTATGAATATACGCCAGCGGTCGTCCCATGAACCCTAACCATCGCTAGCTCCATTACAGCTACAATTTGATAGAGTGACGCCGTTGAACTTCCAAATTCCAAACTAAAAAATAATGCGATCAGAGAGGAAAGACATTCTTAATTTGCTAATCATTCGTCCAGTTAAAGCTCGGAGCGATGTTTGTGGTTTTGAGTTGATTGGAGCCTACCACGGCGGATGTGCTTTGCACTTGAATTATCAGAATATTTTTTTAGCCCGTTTTTTTTCTTCCTAAAAAAATATTCTATGCGTACACGTATTGGCGCTACTCAACTGCGCCCGCGGTTTTCCCCGGCACTGGATGTCTCGAAGCTGGCGTGATCGTGTATAACGAAGCGACTGTGATACGAATATCACTGGCGAAATTTTGTATTCTGACTGGGGGAAAAGCGACTCGGTAAATCTGTTGAGTCACAGACTGCATGTATCATATAGGTGCGACGCATTGTGGGTGAGTGTGGAATAGACACCCTCGTTTAGGGGTTTAGACCCTCGTTCGGGGGCGTGTTTTTTCCCCCCTTTGAAGGGTTTAGCCATGGCTGAATATTGGTCTCGAACCACTGTGTGTGATCGCGCCCATTGGGGAAATTAGCTGCAATGTTGCGATGTTTTGTCAAAGCAGCGACTTGTGTGAACAATTATTGCAACTTATTGAGTGGATTACCGAGTCTATTCTGGAATATTGTAAGCTATTTGTAAACCACACTTACTCATAGAGGAGTCTATGTTTGTGAACAGCCTGACTCGAATGTTTATGGGTAGGTAATACAAAGTAAGCTACTTCAGGTCGATCGGGATCATTTTGGATTACACAGCGGCACACACGCCCACACAGGCATACAAATTGAATATTGCCAGCTTTCAAGAGCTGCCGCAGTACCGAAGTAAATACGATGATGTGCGTCATCCAGGCCAGAACTCCTACGTGGTATGGGCGTGTATTTTAACAACTAATAAGTGGATAAATCTCTTTTTGCATTTAACTGAGAAAACAGAGGCGTAGCCGGTTTTCTGTCTTTATGATGACGTTTTCATTGTTAACGAGCTAGCCTGCACTACTGTCTGTCTCTTTTAATTAATCCAGATGTCCAATTGATTTGATTTGATCTGATTGCTACAGGTTCAGGAAGCCACTGAAGACTCATCGAGGAACCCTGGTCGTGTTGACGCTAGTGTAACTGGTTAGTCTATATAACAATCTCTCTTAACACAATGGTTTGTCAGCAATTCTCCCTAGACTTGGCAGGGTTCGAATGGCGTTTCGAAACTGGTCTCGAATGGACTGACTGCTCAACCAATCAGGTTGCATACAACTAATAAAAGTATTTATATTATCTCTGATATTTTGTGAATGAGTTTTCGGCATTCCCTTTTCGATAATAAATGACTTTGTAGGACATAAACATCTATACACACTTGCATGATGATTTTCCAGCCTGTCGGTACTCTAATTATTTCACTAGCGATAAGACTTACTACACCTGTTCCAGACCGCTCTAATATCTAATCTCGAACTAATAACTGGCTTTAGGGTGACAACAAGCATTCCCCACATATAACGACAATGCGTCTCGTAACATATAGGAAAAGTTGACTTGCCAGTGGTGCCTCCCGTTTGTTACTCTAGCTCAACGAAGTACGCGAGGCCCCGCACACGGCACACCTTGTACCCAAAGTTAATATCTGAACGACTTGACCGAAGATGCGGGGTGCGATGGCCAAGTTATTTGTAGTTCAATACTTATCGCTGTTCAGAGGGGGAAACATACGTTCACTCAGTCATCCAATCGTATGATATGTTCAGTCGTTATGAATATACGCCAGCGGTCGTCCCATGAACCCTAACCATCGCTAGCTCCATTACAGCTACAATTTGATAGAGTGACGCCGTTGAACTTCCAAATTCCAAACTAAAAAATAATGCGATCAGAGAGGAAAGACATTCTTAATTTGCTAATCATTCGTCCAGTTAAAGCTCGGAGCGATGTTTGTGGTTTTGAGTTGATTGGAGCCTACCACGGCGGATGTGCTTTGCACTTGAATTATCAGAATATTTTTTTAGCCCGTTTTTTTTCTTCCTAAAAAAATATTCTATGCGTACACGTATTGGCGCTACTCAACTGCGCCCGCGGTTTTCCCCGGCACTGGATGTCTCGAAGCTGGCGTGATCGTGTATAACGAAGCGACTGTGATACGAATATCACTGGCGAAATTTTGTATTCTGACTGGGGGAAAAGCGACTCGGTAAATCTGTTGAGTCACAGACTGCATGTATCATATAGGTGCGACGCATTGTGGGTGAGTGTGGAATAGACACCCTCGTTTAGGGGTTTAGACCCTCGTTCGGGGGCGTGTTTTTTCCCCCCTTTGAAGGGTTTAGCCATGGCTGAATATTGGTCTCGAACCACTGTGTGTGATCGCGCCCATTGGGGAAATTAGCTGCAATGTTGCGATGTTTTGTCAAAGCAGCGACTTGTGTGAACGATCATTGCAACTTATTGAGTGGATTACCCAGTCTATTCTGGAATATTGTAAGCTATTTGTAAACCACACTTACTCATAGTGGAGTCTATGTTTGTGAACAGCCTGACTCGAACGTTTATGGGTAGGTAATACAAAGTAAGCTACTTCCGGTCGATCGGGATCATTTTGGATTACACAGCGGCACACATGCTCACACATGTATACAAATGGAATATTGCAAGCTTTCAAGAGCTGCCGCAGTACCGAAGTAAATACGAGGGTGTGCGTAATTCAGGCCAGGACTCCTACGTGTTATGGGCGTGTATTTTAACAACTAATAAGTGGATAAATCTCTCTTTGCATTCAACTGGGAAAATCGAGGCGTAGCCGGTTTTCTGCCTCATGATGACGTTTCCATTGTTAACGAGCTATCCTGTACTACTGTCTGTCTTTTTTAATTATTGCGGATGTCCAATTGATTTGATTTGATCTGATTGCTGCAGGTTCAGGAAGCCACTGAAGGCTCATCGAGGAACCCTGGTCGTGTTTATCGGGGATGAGCACTTGCGATAACTCGCCTCTTTCCGACTAGTGCTCAGATGTTACCGAGTCAGGGGTGTATACACAACTGGGAAGTTGTAATCTTTCAACGTTTTTGGGGGGAAGGAATTGGATTCCAGGGCTTTGTCGCTATTTACTAAGTTACATGGCCTACGTAGAGAGTGAGTTTGTGATAGATAGATTCATCTTCCATCAATAATGTTGAATTTTGGCTCACTTGCGCACTGATAATCCTCAAGATTCTCATGCAACGTCTCGTTGATCTCAGGAAAAGGCTCATTGGCTCGTCTACAGTACCACCGGTAGTCCAGATTAGGGTCATGGGTGCTGCTAGATGCGATGTCTGAATCATAGGATGATGAACCATCAAGAACCAACGCTGAGGTCCAACCTAAAGACAGGATAAACAAACAATTTATCCATCACGAACCATACTCAACAAATCACATACACAAAAGTAATAACTGTCATATTGCTAATAGGAGAGATCCCATTGGCTCTTTTACCGTAACCTGTGGTAGTCTAGAATAGGTCCATGAGTGCTGCTAGAGGGCAGGTCTGGGTATAGTAGGATGATAAGCCATCAAGGAGCATTTCTGAGGACCATCATCAAGATGAAATGACCAGGCTCCACCCATCATAGCCAAAGTGAAGCAATCATCTGCAGAAAACCTCAAGTTTATGTGGACTTCAAGACAACCCACGGAGTAATGTTGTTTGGTGAGAGCAAATTTTTCTTCTGTGCTCTGTGCCACTGATGTGTATTATTACAGAACAATTCTTCCATAATTAGTTTAGAGAACAATTTCAGGATGTTGATTTGCTTACGCCAGGTCCATTTTTTTCCATTCGTAGGGGGGAGGATTTATACATATTTTGTAGAATCATAGCGACCGAATATAGTACCGAAAACAGTGGTACTCAAATCTGGTAGTGTGAAAACTACACCTTTTTGTACCTTGGACAAAAATCTGATATAAGCACATACCTGAAAACCATGAGGAAGGAGGAGAGGAAGAATGGGGAAAACACATTGAAGGGTGAACAGACCTCATTCTGCATGTTGCCATGAGAGCGGCCAAGGGTGGGTCAAATTGGAGGGACATACAGTGTCAAGATTGTCTATGGTGACCCTTCAGTCCACCAGATTCTAAAATGGGTGAGACAAAGTGCAACTTGGAGGCAAGAATTTGGGGTGCATCCATTGCACTTATCCCTAGATATGACTGTGACATTATGACAGTAGAGTGTACTGGCCCCAATTTACAGCCATCTGGTATAAACACAGACTTTTGCCCTCCCTTTTTGATATCATCCATCGTAACAAGTCCTCCATGTTAGAATCATACTCCCAATGGACCTCTAGAAAATGTATTTGACTTTTAAACTTACACCAAATCCATTCAAATCAGTCGAAGTATGGATGTAAACTTACTTGCAACCCTTAGCGAGCCACCAGTGATTCTTGGGACCAGGGAGGTTGGGACCACTTTGATGTAGCTCTGGTCATATTCCACCATGCCCACAGAACCGTCGGCATTCATTATGGTGGTGACAGCAATTTCTGCAATGTACTCGCCGTACGCGAGGGTGAACGGAGGTATGTAGCACTCCACTAGGTCTGTCCTGGTGCTCTCCCCGAAGAGATTTTCATTGGCGATGCTGGGGTAGGGGAAGAACTCATCGATCCTGTAGACCCTCCAACGGTAGATTGTGACATCAGAGCCCTGGCAGTCCACGGCGATATCAGCATGCAGGGTGATGGCACGATTCCGGTGGAACTTTGGGGCAGAGGCAAAGTCTGGGCTGCCGCTTCGGATATTGAGCAGCGGAATGTCGCAGGGTTTTAGGTTTACCTTCACCTCAGAGAAGGTGGAGAGAGATGAGACCAGGTTCCAACCATAGGCTGCCGCCAGATAGCTACCTTCTATCAAATAATGGTGTCGGATGATCTTGGAGAACTGCTGTGTCGGATCAAACGGCAGCAACAGACCCGGCTTCAAGAATTCCCTGATTGACACGTTCTTAGAGAAGTCTGAAAACTCATATGTATGGCCATCACCAAAGCTCAAGCTGAAGGTTGAGTTCAGTCCCAGGGTCTCAGCAAAGAGTATGAAAATCATATCTTGCTCCAATAGAACAGGCCCATCATTCACTAGGAGCAAGTTCCCGACACTCTCTATGACAGTGACCTCCGTGGACACAGAGTCCCCAGAGAAGTTGTTACCGACGTTGGCTGTCACGGTGTGAGTGCCAACATCAGGGAACGTGTAGGACCAATCGCAGGTGGCCGTGGTTGCGTTTGTGAGGTTCTGATTGGCTATCTCCCAGGTAACCCACTGGACTGTCCCCTCCCACAGTGAGCAGGTGAAGAGGACTGGATACTCCACTGGTAGTACGGCAGCATCAGGGGAGATGAAGTACGACCCTGTAGGAGGCACAAAATAGGAATAGAGAAAGGGTTGATCAAGTATGTTATTAGTTCGAATTGAATTCAGTTTGATTCTTGAATAATGCAAGTGAATTTTTTTGTTTCTGTCCCAAATTTTGGTCCCCTATCTTGTTCGCGAACTGATTCCAATAGCACATGCATTTACTGACAGAGGCAGATGGAATCTTTCCAACACACCTAAGAATTCTAAATGAACGTGCAAAATGAGGTCAGATTACTATTTTCAGCATAGCTAGAATAAGCAATAGCAAACATAGAGGATTGGTAAAAATCTCAGTTTGCAGCTACAAGCACTGCATAGACTGTCACACCAGTGATTACACATCGAATGCATGTCTAGTAATACTTTATATTGGTTAGTAATACTTTATAATGGTTAGCAAGATTCCCATTTTACAGGACTTGACTTCCCCCCAAAATGTTGATAAAGTTTAACTCTCCAATTCATAACCCCATCTGCTTCAACCAGAGGCACTGAACTGATAGAGGGCAAACTGGAGTGGCAAACTTGTCAAATCATTACCTTCTCGTCTCCAATTCTGTAGAAATGCCAGCATGGAAAATGTTGACTCCTGTACGATTGATCACCCCAATTTGAGACCCATCTGGGCAACCAATAGGCATATGCAGCATACTGGTAAAGTCAATGGACACTGAAGCAAACATAATGTCCCTGGAAGGTGTAAAAATTGGGTGCCAAATGATACCAAGATTTGAACCAGGGCCCTATATCACCCTATTGTCAATAGGTTTGAGCATTGCATTGTGGGATATAATTATATCCCTGGGACCCGTTTCAGCGTCTGGGGATAGTATGGTTTTGGGGGTGTAGCCGCCGCCGTCTCCGCCGGAAACTTTAAGGGTTAGCGCAATAACTCTCTAACGCTTTGTCCGATTCATTCGCAACTCGGTACACACGTCTCCCCTAGTGAAATCTAGGACGGGTTCAGAGGCGGGCGTTGCTACATGAATGCTGCCCTCTATTTTGCAGGGTTTGTGCGGCCAGAAACTTGAGTTGTTAGTGCGATAACTCTATGATGCTTCGTCCGATTCGTTTGAAACTTGGTTCACATATCCGCCCTAGTAATATCTTGGAAATGTTCGAAAGTCAGCGTTGCTACATGACTACTGCCCACTATTTCGCAGTTTCTCTCAAAAATATTTTAGGTTCATCCAATTTACACGAAAATTGGTGGGTGTGGACTAAAGTAAGTCCCGAAAACCATGACGGCCATTTCAAGGTCACCTGGAGGTCTGATTTGCATAATCTTTGCGATTTTCCTAACTTTGTCGGATTTGAATGAAACGTATTGGGTGTGACTTTTAGATGGTGCTGAACAACATGAGGGTGATTTTCATGGTCATCTGAGGTTAACCAGACATGGTTCGTGCAATTTTTCTGATCATAGAAAGTCAACATTCATAATACACGGGATATTACACGTAGGCGGTTTACCGTCTGCACATGTCTAGTTGACGCTGAAACTAAAAGCCTGCATTGACTCGCCGGGGCACTCCCAGAATTGTTAAGTATTCATGTGTCGGAGTAACAGGAAAGTAGATGATTATCATGTTGTCGATTTACACATGTAAATTTGGGGGCTGGGGTCTAGTCTAATATTCTATGATGATGATATCTTTGAAGTATTTGCTGTTGTATACAAGTTTTGCATTGAACTCTCTAACAGCATTTCGCTTGTGTTAATTGCACTGATGTTGCTTAATATCCCCATTTGTGATAGTGTCCATTTGTAGTGCCAGACTTCAGAATGCTGTAACCCGAAAGCGTCCTCTATAGAGTGACAAGAAGGTCTTGGTTGCGCACATCAATAATTGAAATATGCAAAATAACAACTTACCAGAATGGTATGTGACATTAACTCCAGTGATATTCTCGAGGACCATCACAGTGAACATAGCAGATATGTCACTGACACCGTTGTACAGGCGTAGGGTTGCCGAATAGATCCCATGATCCTGGTACGTCACTTGGATTAGGCTCGATTCTGTATAGTCAGACTTTCCATGTCCCCAATTAGGCAGGGAAACTGTGGAGATTTGGAATTAAAAATAATGTGTTGGATGGATGCATAGCTGACAAGCTACTGATTATTGTGATCTGGGTATCGTGAAATTCCTCCCTCTGATAAAGTGAGGAATCTTGGGGTTATTTTTGACACTAGTATGTCGATGGTACCACATATA
>JAUOBX010403331.1:0-10624 GCA_032360705.1 Eupentacta quinquesemita
GACGGCTGATACGTTCACCATTGCAGCGCCCCTACGACCCTGGTGGGTTATGGGACCAGTAAGCAGTAAGTAAGTAAGCAGTAATCATAATATTATGATGACATTGGGAGTTGCTATACATAAATGTCGAGTGCTACATACGTGAATAGCAGTGCACCTAGGGGTTCCAAACCTTACATGTGGGAATACGCGGACCCTGATAACATGAAATGTTACTAAATGCACTAACCCATTACAGAGAGCTGGTTGTCTTACCAGGTTGGAACCAGTGCCCAGTTACAGGTCCTAATGAAACCCGAATTAACATTTGGAATTGGCAGATGTCAGGCTTATTCTATGTTACAACAAAGGATAGTATTTTCTTCAAATGCTACACAGAAATATGATTTCCCCATCGTGAGAATGTGGTTCAAATCAAATACTACCATTACTATCTTGCCTTGTAGTATTTTTGACGGTTTATTTGTGGGACCTCAACATTCCTTACAATACAATTTCACTGGGTTACTTAATATAGGTTGAAGATCACTATATATCATCCAAGTAGCGTACGTTTATTTAACTGACACCTCTGCTTATTGAACTATGTGTCTTCTACTGTAACAATAGTAGTAAATAGCGTCTTGCCTATTGGAAAGTAAATGACCCGTTATTACCTGGTCTGCTGTTGATATTGTTTCGACATAATTGATTTGAGTTTGAATTTTTTGTTTAAAATAAACATGTTTTTTTTTTTACTTACCTGTTAGATATCTACACTTTCCAATCATCTTACAAGATATCGGTATTGTGCCTATTTGACTTTTTCAAACTGAAACTTCATGACTTGAAAATGTTACACAGTGAACCCAAACGGTCTGCTTTGGAAACAATGCTGTTGAAACAACTTTTCGTCACTGACGTGTAAATATATCTGCATTAGTACAATACTGGGGTTTTGTTTTGCTTCCACGGGGGAGTTACACCGTACTGTTGGCAATTAATCAAGAAATCGCTCTAAGAAATGGATGGATGAATTTCCATCGATTAACCCAGTTCTTCTGACTGTGCGTTGCCGGAGTTGTAGAAATGAAAGGTGTCAATACTGTAGCCTAGGGATATTGCCTTTTAAACGGTGATAATTCATTTTAACCCCAATCTGCACTTCAACTGTTTGGAGTGAAGTAATGCCCGTTACATTTTCTAGTCCCGCCTACCAACTTCCCCCAAACAGTGTCCTAGCTAGGAATTATTACATAAAGCATTTCACTACGAGAATACACAGAGTAATCTGGGGTGTGTAAGTACGCGAACAAAATGAATCACGGGGTCTCGCAAAGCTCCAATACTACCGTGCTCTAGGCATTATGCCACTAGCAGCATTCAGTCTGGAACCATGGTTGAACTGGGTGGATACGAATATCATATTTGGGGTTTTGGAAAACGTCCCTCGTTATATATGTATACTCTGACTGATATCCATTCTAATAGATAGTGCAAAAATAGTCGTACATTGCACGTGACAGGAAGTAACGTACATGAAAATAGAAGATGGAAACAGCGATCGTGTGATTCCTAGCGTGTTATTGAGTGACACATCAATATATTTCCCGATGGATAGCACATATTCAGGAATGCAGAAGTGTATATTCAGGATATTTCATGCACAATAGCATAACTGCTGATAATGGGCACGAATCGCCGAGTATACAGCGTTGTATCTACACAGGAATACATCAGGCGAAGTAATCAATGCCGATTCCACTTGTTCGATTCATCAATGTGGCTCATCCATGAATTCATCACTAATTATACCTCAAGCGAAACCACATGGAAGGCCATCCGTGAGATGAGCTGTAAATCAGTTCTTGATTTGGGTGTGATTTCACTCTTTTCTTCTTGGTGCAACTTCAAGGGACATTGGATTCAACCATGAAATAGTTTTTGATGGATGTAATAAATTATGATCATCATCTCGTAACATTGAAACAGTAGCGTCACTTCCCCTACTAATGTATAGTGTATAATAGATTATTGGCTGTGCCGTGTGAATCACCTTCACCCCAATTGTGTGATGAACTGGGCAACCGGCATCGTGAACACGTTATGACCTTCATGTTTTAAGGTCATTATTAATAGGCTGTCTTCGGACTACGACGCTTTGTTTCGGGTATGATTCATCTCGACATATGTGAATTTCGAAATGCAACGCATATCAACATGTATTTTTCGTAACACATTGTTATGCTTATTTTGGGATGCGTGTTGTCAAAATCCAATGTCGCTTCAAATGTTTTCTTAACTAGACTTCTTTAAGTTCCTCATCGGAAGAAGCATTTCCTGGTATAAAATATGGTATCAATGTTGGTCTACGGTGTATAAATGAAATCAGCAGCCGCACGTCCTATGTTGTTTGTCTTAGTCGCATCTCAGGAGGACTCTACTGTTTAATGTTCCTCCCGTGCTTTAATTATGTCTGTGAAGGAGAGGAAACATAACCTTCACTGTGTTCTTGGCGGGTGCGGATAACTGATGAACACGGTTGACTTCAGACAGCTGTAACAACACCCCCAAAAATGTGATGAGTGTGAGGTTTAGGATTGTTAAAAACCCATACATTCGTAGATTTTGAATTTATTCTCAGCCATCAGGACCTAGCGACAGATCTTGGTTACTGGGAGCATGTATTACTGATATAGGTGATTGGATGTCTCAAAACATGCTCAAGCTTAACCAGGATAAGACTGAACTCATCGTGTTTTCACCTGAGTTCCGGCCAGCTAGTCCTGACAACGTATCAATGATGGTCGGATGGATCACTGTTGGTGCTGTTGATCATGTGAAAGATCTTGGCGTGGTCCTGAACAGCACATCGACCATGGAAAAAGAGATCAGCGCTATCACTAAACGCTGCTACTATCACTTGAAGGATATCAGTCGCATCCGCAATAGGATTACTACAGGTGTGTGTAAAGCATTGATCATGCATGCTCTGGTGGTATCCCATCTTGACTATTGTTATGCACTCAGACATACATTACCTAAATCACTCACAACCCGCCTTCAACGTGTGCAAAACACAGCTGTACGCATGATATACCGGACAAGAAGAACAGACAACATCGCACCGGTGCTGAATGACATGCATTGACTTCTCATGGAATATCGCTCGGAGCACAAAATACTGTTCCAGACCCACAGGACACTCAATCTCATGGCCCCACTCTACTTCGCAGATTTGATCCAGCTCCATGAACCTCAAAGAAGTCTGAGATCCTCCACACAGTCTGTTCTCACACCTCCCAGGATCAGCACGAGGACCTACGGTGACATGATGTTCAGCAGATCCGCTGCTACGCTGTGGCAGTGCGCCCACACTTGGTGTTTTCAAGTCACATTTCCTTTCGGTCGTGTATAGTAACTGAGTTAATTTTTTTTCTTCAGCGTTGTTGTGAAGCGCCTTAGAGCATTTTTTTTGATAAGGCGCTATATTAATTCTGTATATTATAATTATTATTATCCGATTCATGCGTATGAAGAGTGGCTCAACTAGTATAGTATAACGCTTTGGAACACATCTTATACGCACTCAACTGAATCAGTTTCTGGTTCAGGATGCAACTTCATTTTTTTGGTAACAGACGAAATGTTCACACATATACTTGTTACGGAGCTCCTCGGCTTAGGTCAACATCCTCCATGTCGTTGCTTCCTCTTATCATCTTCCTCACAGTACAACACTCAAAAAGCAAATATCGCCATCTCTTCCGCTTCATTGAGTAATTCGTAGTCAAGCTCTACGATCATGGGAAGATTGCAGATCGCGTGTGAAGGAACTTGAAGTCAGCAGACAGCCAATTAAAGTAGACGCTACATCGTCCGCGGGGAAGAGACGTTCCATTCTAGCTGGATATTTTCAGAACAAAACATACGGATAATGAAAGCTCTATTATAGTCATCAGATTTTCCATCGGTGGAAAATGCTTGGTGATTCTCAATTGATATTGTTCTCGCTCACATTATTCTCTCGCGTGTACCGTTCTAATAAGTTGCCTGTTAGACGTATTTGGAACTACTATTATGTTATTGATGTTATATATTTGAAATTTTGTGTTTCGCGACCGCGAAAAAAAAGATCAAATAAGAACGCTTTATCAAAAAATAAGTAAATGAATAGACTTGTTCAGACTATAGAACGGAGTTTAGGATTCTATTCCCTGTTTATGTAAGTGTGTTCGCTAAACTTGTTTTTCACTCGTCCGATGAAATAATATTACAACTCCAACGACTGCAATGTCCTTGTCGTGTGGATAGTGACTCGCGCGATAAGTTCATGCCGAATGATTCTCCTTAACATGAACTGATCCGTATCACATTACATACGACACGCGATACATCACGTTTGGTTACAAAAAGGTAGTTCCGGAATTTTACTCAGTTTCTGCAAATAATATTTCTCTCCGTAGGAACTAGTCAGTATCTATTCCAACTAACATGGATAACGAGACAGTTGCCATGTTTGCCTTTAGTCGAATCAAAATAGGGTTTTACCCCGAAAAATTGCAACAAATGGTTGTTTCTGATTTTAAGTTTTTTTAATTTTATTTAGCATCTCCAGAAAAAAAGTATCTAAAAATCGGACCCCGGGAAAAGGGTTAATTTGTGTTTTTTTTAAGCGGCGGACTATATGGACGTTAATGTACTGTAAACCCCATAAGACGTCACTTTTGACCTATGATATACTTCAGAAACACCAAAATATAATATAAGCTAACCTACAATGTCATATGAAGTCACCGTTATGTATAATTGACGCATTTGACGAAAATATACGTACTTTGGCTCATTATATAGGCTTTACTGTGCAGTGAACTAAGACTTTAGTTTTGACCTATGGAATATGTTACCAACCTATGAGAACATGTTACCGGACTACTTAACTAAGCTACATTGTCTATGACGTCATTGTGACGTAGTGTTGACGTATGTTACAAAACAATTAACATTCTTTGGCTGACGATACAAACTTTTCTGTACGACGAGCCCTCCGAAACTTCGGTTTCGACCTATGAAATAATGAAAAATGTCACCAACCTAAAAATACATGATACTGAAATACCGAATACGCCAACTCACAATGTCATATGACGCCACTGTGAAGTATGAATGACGTATTTGCTAGAATATCACGTGTTATGACTTATTAGGATTAGAGCTGATATATCATTGTCAAATGAAATTATGCAAATGTAATTCCTAAACAGAAACGTTATGCCCAAGTACCAAAAAAACTCGTATACGTCTAATGACGTCATATTACATTGTAAATGTGCCCGTTTTGTATTTTGGAATCATGTTCCTGTAGGATAGTGATATATTCTATGGCTAAAAATGTGGGCCTCGGGCCATTTTCAGTACATTGTAGGGCACCGAAGTTTGCTAACGTATATTGATGATTTGCACATATGTCATTACTACGTCACAATGACGTCGTGGGATATGGTAGAATGACTTATATGGTATGTTGGTATCATCTTACCAAAGGTTGGCAACATATATCATAGGTCAAAACTGAAGTATTATAGAGTTACTGTACCCTAAAGGCTACACAGTCCGCCGATTTACTACGTCATGGTGACGTAATATAACATTGTAGATATGCTCATTTGGTATTTTGGCATCATGTTCCAAAAGGTTATTCATGAATTGTATGGCTCAAAATTTTGGCGTTCGGGCGTTTTCAGTAGCCTTCATTGTGGAGCACTGCTGTTTACAAAATATGTTGATGCGTTGTCACATAAGTCATTACTAAGTCACAATGACGTCACGAGACAAGGTAAAATGGTTTTATGGTATGTTGGTATTCTTTTTTCGGAGGTTGGTAACATATATCATTGTCAAAACTAAAGTACCAGGGGTTTACTGTACACTAAAGGTTATACAGTCCGCCAAATACGTTCATTTTTCCTCGTATAAGCAATAACTTCGTCCTGGTGACGTGGTAACATATTTTATAGGTCGAAACTGACGTCTTGTTGGGTTTACAGTACATTAAAATCTATTAGGTCCGCCATTTTGAAAATATGCAATTGAACCCTTTTCCCGGGGTCCGATTTTGGGAGACTTTTGTCTGGAGATGCTGGAGACCTACTGAGCAACATTAGGCCAAAAATATGTTGTTGCAGTCTTGGGGGTAGGGGTATATTTTGCCATATATTTTGGACTCGACTACTTTCATCATCAACAGAGGAAGATAGTAGCAGCGTTGTTCAGCACCATCGCTGTGTTATCCATTATCGGAAACTAACTTGTAATACTAGCAGTATCTGATAACGAGACTGACTCTCCCATTCAAGGATATGGCACTCTTGAGAATATGGGCCCATATCCCGTCAGACACAGCAAAACAATTCTTAAACTTACATATCTCCAAGGTGAGTTTAATGCATAACGAATAAAATGTGCAACAATAGAGTGGACAGTTGTTCCTGATCACTATTTTGTTTTAACTCGAGGATGATCTAGCATTTTATACCCAATGGCATATTCGGACCATTCCCAATATGAATAGTGTCGCCAGTGTGAACATTTTCTCTTTGCGGTGTGTTTAGCTTACGTTTGACTCATATACATAACTCTTTACCACGACCGACCAATTCGCCATGTCCCAGTTGTCAGTTTCATTGGCATCTCCGATACATAATCATCCCTTTTTATTAGGCCAACGTTGAGCGAACATCGAAAAGCCAACAACTAGCTAAATGTACTACATTCCACCATCAGTTATCACACGTTGTGCCACAATTGGTGTAACATATTTCCTGACGCCACTACTTATTTTAAAAATAACCAACGATCACCCATCCGTCATACAATGTTTGCCAACGGATTTGTCGACACAACTAATGATCCGTTGCTGTACCAGGGTAGCCGTACCATGCTGAGCCTAAATTACTACACTCTGCAAACAAAAGAGTGAACTCGGCAATGACTCTTACAAATATACATACATACCTCCCATGTTCTCTCCGTCGAGTCACAAATTAGAAAAAGCCACAATTCATGTAAGTTCGATCGCAAAATAATTCTACTGAACATAGAGAACACCTCTTTGTATCGAAGCGGTACTCTGGTTCTGGCACATGCAATGATGTTGGAGAATCGTCATGAAATTTCCCGTCGAATGGTTGAGGCAGACGTGTGTATGATAGCATGGGAAATAAATGTTGATGTATATCACGACTGATGTCGTCATGACATAACATAACTTTCTTAATAATAATGAAACTGTTTCAACTGATGATTCTCACGTTCCATACCGCCGTATGTTCATGAGGCAAATTGGCTCATAACACTAGGGGAATAATGAGCGGGTATGTTCCGAAAAAGATCGTTCCGCACAAAATCGGAGCAACTTGCGCATCGATTTATCATTGTTAACGATATACTATAGTCGATACATTTATTGACTCGAATGATACCAAGAGACGAAGTCTCCAACTCTCCTCATTTTGAAAAATACTGGTGAGAAGGGAAACATGTGATAATATTATCATACTTATTTCCAATAACTCCGCCGAGTTATGTGGCAATGTTCAATGTCGTCGCCGAACGGAGATTGAAGGCCCACTACTGGTTATATCACCTGTCCGCAATATGGAGGAGGGTGCTGACTTTTGTTTTACCCACACCGCTGGAACTATAACTATAGCGAAGTAAGCTTTTTACGCTGATCTCAATATTATTGATGAACAAAATTACTTTGCTGTTCTGCTAACCCTTACAGTTTGTCTTGTATTCCCGATGTTTATCTTTACCCAGCCAGGCCTACATCACCATAATACACTTTAGGCCGACTGGTTGCTAAGCAATGAAGTACAGTCTGATTCAAGTGTACTTTATGCGACATTTGCCTTCAGCAGCTGAGTGATGGCAATACTGATAGTATTCAATTGACCGACCACTGAAACAGAGTTGATGTCATGCTGTGAAGTGAATACTATTATTCATCTCTATGTTAGGTCGCTATTTTTGCAATTGTATTAATTCATTCCAAAATTTAGGCCTCTGCTATTTTTACTGCATGCCGTTTGTCTGTTTTTGAATCTGATTCCAAACGTCAGAAACTCCAGTGATTTCAATTATTCGCTCGGTGAAAACATCACTGTTTTTTCTGCAGTGTACCGCGATGGAAAGCAAACCCTATTTCCGATATGAGAATATCCCGAGTTGAGGAATACTTCAAACAAAGGGCCAACTAACCACTAAATGTACCAAATGTGACCCATTCACAAATCTAAACTAATCGGCCCCACCATCTCAAGAGATATCGCGGTAAAGACAAACTTGGACACGCAAGCACGTACGACCACATACACACACGCATGGTAGAGTGAGCTAAGTTTCTTCATGAACACTCTCCAGGCGAGACGAATAGACATGATGGAAGCAATTCCTAGACAGTTATTCATTGGAGTGAGAAATCATGTGATTAATATGATATTGGACTTATGGGTGATGTTGCCTCAGAAAACATACAGTAGGTTTGATACAGTGGTGCTGGTTTGATACAATGCAGCAACGACTACGTCCGAGATCAGCCTCTGTTAGAAAGTCCCGCAAACCTGGACAGCTTTACTGCGTCCAGGAGAGAGTATGCGATAGCGAGAAATAACATGAGATACAATTATCTGACGACAAGGGAATTGCTCATATTATCATTCATTCGTAACATCTGCGAGACATTTTCCAAAGTAAAGCCTTCCATATATTCACATGTTTTCGCCATATATTTATGCAATGAAGTAACACACTGAGGTATCATATTGTAACATATTTGCAATGGATGGTATCGTATATGCCGGAAGGGTATAGGTCCTCGGCCCAATATTTTGTATTATGACTGCTCAATAAAACGACAATGACAGCAAAAACGATAAAATTACAAAAATAGACAGTTTGTATAATCTTACTCTAGTTTATTGCACAGATATACAAAACAAAATAGGTCTCAGCTCCAGGTTTGTCATAACTATAGCTTCAGAGTAACGAATACTTGCACATAAGTGAACAATAATAACCAGTTGCTGTTGAAAGTTATGTTCCGCAAGTTATTTCAAAACTGACTAAAAATGATGGTGAAAAAATGGCACATTTATAAAACATGTAGCCTACAATGAAAGTAACATGGCTCCAGATGCAACCGAAACGTCAGGGTGAAAATAATTTGTAACAATCAACAAAAACCTTGCCAGTGCAAGAACACTGTGAATGCACTGAATAAATACTGCTTCTACCACGTTGGTTTCGACTTTAGGTGAACTATATTTACCTCTCCTAGTTGATGTGACATACAACTCTTATATGCCAAATCTGAAAGTGAGGTAAGAATGAACAAGGAGAATGCAATATATCAAAATAGAAACCTCTGGGCTATGTAACAATGCGCGAAATGGAAGCCCCACTATCTCACAATACTCACACCAACCCATACAAAATGCTTAGCTATACCCAATAATCTCTCACGAAAAAAACCCTAAGAAAATGCGTAATACCTCAATGTACATAGGCTAAACTAAACTTGAGATAACAGTACATGTAAGAAAATTCGCTGACCTGTAACTCAAACCCCCTATAAGAGCACCAATAAACCCCTAAGCCAGCTCACCCTGGAATAACGCAGTAAACAACGAGAGCTCATAACAATACGATACTAACACCAATAGGGGCCGAATACAAAAAGAGTAGCAGAATCTCAGGAGAGCAGAGCCGCACCAATACGGCATCTGCGTTACAATATATATATATTGATAGTTAATAAGAACTTTGTATTGCTAGTTCGATAGTATGGTATAGTATTGTAAGTTCTCTCATCCCAAAGAAGGGTAGGCCAACGCATTTTTCGATAGCTGGTAATGCTAATTAATAACATGTTATTGTGTTCAATTCATCTAATAAAGTGTTCTTAAAGTATCATTGATGGAAATCAGCTTCATTCGGAAAGCGGAATATTTATCTTGAAAAAAGTCCTTATTCCTCGTATTATTTGTTCTCCATTTTCCAGAAAAATCCACATTTCCGAATCCTTCGAAGGAACGGTGGATTATAACTCGAAGTAACATACAGGCGAACATATCGAAGCGACAGGTGGAGATCACGAATAATCGCTTCTACGTTGTCAGCGCGTTCGTCATCTGTGTCACGCCCTATGCTATATGCTTGCTGGTCGAGGAGAGCGATCCAGCGATGCCTTACACCGCCTCTCTGATGCTCTTCAACAGTTGTATAAACCCCGTGATCTACGCTACCAAACATCCATACTTCAAAGAGGTATTCCGATACATCGTTAGATGTCGTTGGCGCGAGGTTCCCAAGCCATCGCGATTCCTCAAATGGCCACTAAGCCTAAACTTGTCTGGATTTTGCAAAGATGGTAGTCGAAATACAGTATGATTGCGTCTGAGATTCCACTGACCCTCGCCGGTCATTCGTGGAATGCAATTAGTGTAACGTGTAAAGTGTAAAACAAATAATTGTGTAATTTCCCATTTTCATTGCGTGACAAATGGATATATCATGAATATGCTTTATATAAGTGTTGTGTGAAAACGCCTGAACTGCTGTTAACATTTTACTACATACACAC
>JAUOBX010403442.1:0-10623 GCA_032360705.1 Eupentacta quinquesemita
TCCCGCGTGTTCGAGACTACGTTCCCATTACACCAACTGTTCATGAACAGTCGGTGTAGGGTCTCGAATACACCCTACATGATACCTACAGAGTACCGAAGTCGTGACGTCATCATTCCTTAACTACCGGTCCAAACAAAGCAACGACGAATTACGCGAAGTCTTGACAACAGTGTTAAGTCAATAGCATGGACGGTGCAACAATATCGACGCTAGTTTTTCACTTCGCAGATGAACCCAAATCATTACAGAGGTGAAAAATCTCAATAAATCCGACCTCGTACATTATCTCTCCCATTCCCCGGGTATCACGAGTAAAAGTTCACACATGCATGAAATAAACTCGCTGAAAGTCACCGCGATTTATGACGCGGAAACACGTAGTGAAGGCATACAGGCCAACGTTAAGACAAACATTGTGTCGATGTGTTGAAAACGGTATCGTAAATCTCGACATTTGCTCACAATAGAACTTTTCACTGGAATATTAGACGCTGGGTTTGAACCAGACGTATATCCTACATATATTTTTGTTCCTTTCTCCATGATTCATAAATATCCTGGCTTTCTGGGGGCTTAGAAAGTTGCTACGAAGACAAAATACTCAATATTCTCGTCACTTTGTCGGTACGACAACGTGACACGTGATTAAGATACCGTGAGCAACAACACGTGTAACGATTGTGCGTGAAAATTCTGGACCACAACAGCTGATCGTGACGCACACTTCGGTACTATATAGGCACTGCACGGTCGGGCATATTTTCTAAGCGAAACCAGATGTTGACGACTCTAACCGCATGAAACCCCGAATTCGTCACGGAAACCGGAATTCGTCCTGCTCAGCCGATAATGTGCTGTGATTTCTCATGTGGTGCTCAAGAGGCTACTGCTAGCATCAGCAACATGAACTGTACGATGTTATTGTGGGAAAATTATTCTCAAACATGACAACATAATGCCCCGATTCGGACAACAATATTGCACTTGGCATCGACGTAATAGTATGAGTCTACAGTTTATTGTGAGGGAGGTTCACTGCAGTGCGGTTATACGAATGATTCGTCACCACATCATATAGAATATACGAAGTCTCTTATGATGCAGTGCAATGGCACAAGCAGTCACCAAACCCGTGGACAAGGTGTCCGCTGCCTTGAACACCTTTGTTATTCTTCCATTACGAAATAGTGCATGATTTTATAATGAGATAATACCCCTAATGCCCACACGCTGTTCCGTGGAACCGATACACATTTTCGACCGATATGAATGTCAGTACCTAACTTACCTCTATGATTACACTTAGTTGATTAGTGAATCGCGAGAGAGGTTCACTGCATCGCCTCGGCTAATACTGCCGCTCAATTCAATGAATTACAATACATCATGTCATTATTCATGTTAGCAGACGAAAAGGTCAATTGAAACGTATCATGAGTTACGACCAATTCAGCAACACAGCATGCATAGTGTACGAAGTCTCCAATGGTGCAGTGCAATGACACAAGCAGTCACTTAACCAGTGGACATGTGTCCGCGGCCTCAACTACTTCTGTTATTCTTCCATTACGATATAGTCCATGATATCATAATGAGATAATGACCACACGCTGCTTTGTGAACCGATACACATTATCGACAAATATGAATGTCAATGCCTCTGTAATTACACAGAGTATGGCCTAAGTTTGATCCATTAGTCGGTTGATTGCGAGAGAGGTAGCACTGCATTTCATTCATTAAATTTAATTACGATGCGCCAAGTCATTAGTATATGGAGAGGTATGTTAATATAATGTTACGACGTCATCGCAGTATCACATGTGATTCACACAACTAGTAGTTTTGTGGAGCAGTTTGGTAGCCTGTTCAGTTGTCTGAAGACTCGATAGTCTACCCAGAAGAATTGGTAGGTTCATTATCGGTTAGCTTTAATCATAATCCCTATTAATCCCTCGTCCCACATACAATGAACGTTATATGTCAATGTTATACAATACAAACAGTTGTGCTACTAATATGAACAAGATCCCAGTTATCAATGTGCATGCACACAGCGGTTAATAGTTCGGGAACAGACGGGATTTCACACATAAACTTATCGTTCCGAAGTAGTTATATTTAACGGCCATAACTCGTCAGAAATAATATAATTTTACAAATATTCGACTGTCATTGTTCTCAAGTGTGAGAAAATAATAGTGTAAAAAAATCATTGGCACACATCATAAACACGACCGTGAACCAGTTTATTGTGTTAAATTTTGCATGGAGCGTGTGACGAAGTGATCTTTTTTTAGACGCATCAGGTATATGCATGTCCTAACGAAGTATAGAAATATAGATATTATTCAGCTATGTTTAGATCACACAGCGCAACTACCGCACTCTTAAATGTGTAATAATAATAACATGAAAAGTTCTGTCCAATAATCGCATTTTTGTTTATTCTCACGTCATTTTTGTAGAATGATTTTCGCTTGTCGTAGCTCCCAATATGCTTCAAATATAGTAACAGCTTTGATTACCTCTTGTGATTCTGCTGGTTCATTATATCCCATCAGCAGCAGGAAGGCAGCCCTGTCAGCTGTTCAGTGAGAATTATCTGATCATCTTGATATCAGAATATCACGAACCATAGAGCTTCCAAGAGGAAGGCATCTCAGTCACTGATTCGCTTTAAGGTCACGTTACTGAGTAGACATCATCATTATGGATGAGTTGGAAGTGTGAACCTCCGTAATTTAGCTCAAAAATATTCAGACATAGACGAACAAATACAGAGCTGAAGATGTCATCATGACGGCATGACCTATGAATTACAAACTCGGCTATTTTCTTCGGTGGTTGCATATTTCAACTGCATTGTCGACACGCTGCCTTCTCCCGAAGGTTTACGCGTAGGTAGTAAACCCCGAGGGTAGCTACACGCTGCACTTAGTCATAAATCCACCACTCGTAGTAATATAATTTGCAGGGTCACCTCATGCGTTAACCTTAATACGTTCTATTCATGTTCTTCATAACATTTGTGGAACATTTCGTTCATAGAGCACTTTAAACACCGAAAGTGTTCTTAAGGTCCCTTCGCACCGGCACTAGTATAGTTTTTAGGCTGGGTGTATAATTCCGAATCACGTCGCCCTAATACACTCATGTGCATATGCTTTTTTCCTCGACAATAGTTGAGGAATCTGTAGGCCTACAGTCATGACGAATGCGTGTGCATATCAGCATATGTGTTTGACGCTTGTTAAAAGCACGGCAACTCCATCTTGCATATGGGCGATTCTCTAAGTAAGGGTACCAACTTGTAACATGGCAGTTGTATTGCTAATTTCAGGGGATATGAAGTTTTTCACTCAAATTCGAAATTGTAATATTTCCCATTTTTATGTGCATTACTATCTTCAAACTCTCTTCAAATTTCACATTTTTTGCTGGGAAATGTGCAATTTTTCTACTCTCCCTCCTCCAAAATTCACTCAAATTTGAAATTGTCATATTTCCCATTTTAACGTGCATTACTATCTTCGGACTCTCTTCAAATTTCACATTTTTTGCTGGGAAATATGCGAATTTTCTACTCTCCCTCCTCCAAAATTCACTCAAATTTGAAATTGTCATATTTCTCGTTTTTATGTGCATTACTATCTTCAATCTCTCTTCAAATTACACATTTTTTGCCGGGAAATGTGCAAATGTTCTACTCTCTCTCCTCCAAAATTCAGCCATTCACAAACAATTCACACATTCTCACGCAATTGACGTTGTCTAATTCATTGCTACTGTTGAACATCAGGATGGTGAGATGAGCCTGGATAAAAACCATCACCCATGCACCTAATGCACTGATGCACATATTCACTATTGGTACCCTCAATTGTGGGATAACTCGTAATACTTTCAACCCCTATTCTACATTACTAACCCTGAAATTGGTCAATGCGTGTACAATGAAGTGTTTCTCGTACAAAACAAAAAGCTCATCACGAACGTTGTTGACAATCTGAGCATTACAAACAGCGACGTTTACCTGGAGTGGTCAATTGTAAATGTAGCCTATAGGCCAATTATTAGTATTCTCAGACAGTATAGCGTTTGGAAATTCCAACTAAATTACTTGACAAATAGATTTGTGCTTTTCCCTGTACTGTCCGGACTCTAAGTACAAAGTCCACTATTCAAAGCAACGTCCGGTCGTGTGTGACGAACAGCCTATATATCTGACCAAGTTCGAGCCCTATATTCCAAGAATTTTGATAAATGTAAATACTTTCTGGCTAATAGTCCTATAATCTTGCCATAGTACAATAACCTTGTGACCGTCGTTAGGTACACTGGTGGGACCCATGGAAAGACAGGTCAATGAATACCATTAGTTCTCGGAAACTCTGCAACAAGAGGACAACGTGCCTGTTATCAAAGAGCAAATTGTTTACTATGTATGTACAGTCTATAGCCGCACTTACATGTCAACTATTTTACTTGTTCGTAATCTGTTATAATAATAATGATAATAACAATCAATTGGAATCAATTATATCATGCAGATGTGCGCGCGTGTGCGTGTGTGTGTTTGACACCTCGTTGTGAACATGATAACTAGAGAACGAAAGCATCAAACATGTTCATATTTAACATGTTGGTTGCAATCATGAAGAAGAAGAACCCTATCGTTTTTGGCGCAGGTTCAAGGTCATTCAAGGTCAGGAAAGGTAAAACCCCAAAAGATTGTGAACACGATATATAGATAACGGAGGCATCAAATACGTTCATATTAAGTGTGCTCGATGCAATTATGGTGGGGAAGAACACTATTATTCTTGGGGCCAGGTCAAGGTCATCCAAGGTCTCAGTAGAACGATCCTCATATCTTGACAACGAAACATTCCATGGAGCGGCCTAATGGAAAGTTATGTTCGTCTGTGTAAACTGCATTCGGCGACTAACTTTGACCTTGGTTGACTTGTTTACCTCATTTGACCTTCTGACCGTGTGACCTTCAGGTTTATTTCTTGTGACAACCGAATTCCTTCTGTTGAGGCTATCCATAAAGTCACTCACAGTCACACCACCCTTTCTATAATGTTCCTGTTACAAGACACCAGTTATCGATCTGCATTTGAGAAGTCAAGGAAGCACGAACACTGGATTAGTATAGAAGATCATAATAGACACTGAGAACCTTGTAGACATCATACAATTTGGTGCAGAGGCGCCGTTCTTGGTAAGTAGGCTATACATATATAATACATTATCCAGAATAATTTTCTGGTCAAAGTTCACATCAGGTCAACAGAGGCCAGATACATAGTAACCATTGAATGCAAAGGTACACAGCCGTTATTCTTGGTATGTACGTTGTACATATATATCACACAATTCCTATCAATTCGTTATTTGCCAAAGGTCACATCAGGTCAGAAGAGGTCAAAGTCTGAAAACCTCGTAAACAGAATAACTATTGAATGCTAACGTATATATACAGGTTCCATGCTGGGTATAGGTGAGACATATGGGATACATATTCTCTACTAATATTCGGTCACGTTACAGTTTCGATACCTTACAAATACAATTAACTGCTTACTACAAATGTGTAGAAGGCTCATCTCTTCTTTACTAAGTGTGACGGGTGAATCTACAACTAATCTATGTATTATTCATTCCCTTGCACAACTGGCCTTCAATACAACCTATATTACCCAAATCAGCTTCTAATTACTGGGCTGGTGTTGCATTGTGATCCATCCAGTAGAGGAGGATAGATACACTTGATGTAAAGTGAAATGTGGCTCCCTTGATAATATTTGATCAATTGATTATTTGTGTGAGCAGTATAGGTATGCAACTAGAAAGACCCTCGCTCGATCCACAATAATGTTCACCCCTAATCTTATGAACAAACAAGACCATCTAGCAGTGACCATTATATTTGAACGGGCATTTAGTAAATTGACTCAATTCCCTCGATAGTGTTAATTGGTGTAATTCCTTGCTGTCATCTACCATTAAACAGAAAACGCTGTGGCATACATTACACAGGCCTCAACTTAACAACAAAACTTACGGCAAGGAATCACACCACATCGTTGTAATCTTGTCAATTGAAACAATCATACGCCCAGTGTTTCTTTGGGACTCTTGTCACCATGCTTGATCAGTAACATGTACCTCCTCAACTGTCTGAGTGTATATATTTTTACCTGGCAGAACAGACATTCATATGTAAATGATTCGGGGTTGCCAATGTTGTTATTTTTTATAGTGGCAAAAGGTCGTCACGAAAAGCGAAATAATGTATTCCTACCGAACATTTTGCATTAGTTGTGGCAGTATAGAAGCAATCGAGCATTACAATAAATAACTTTAACAGAGATTCGTGAATTGATACTGATTTATCATCTTGGACGATGGCAGCTGCCCAGGCTGCCTATACTTGAACTGTTGAATGCGAACCACCTTAGGCTCCTTAGCCATACGTGGCACTTGCACTTGGTATGCCAGACGAAAATTTATCTATTCGAAGCAATGGGTTGATTCTATAACGTGTTTCAAATCGCAGAGTTCGAATGTCTTCTTGAAGATAAATTCAATAACCAACACCCATAATTCCTAAAGTGGTCCTCTTCTTCATGGAGTCCCGGAGAGGGGAATAAACGTAAACCGTATACGTTGAGAAGAGCATATCCCTGGGATAAGTATGTATCACTCGGGGGAACCTGGTAAGCAGCCAGACATACATCACACGTATTTGCTTGTACTTTTGTATACGTTCGTAATAAATCGTATACATAGAGAGAACGAACAGTATACTACATCATAATTTCGACTTCTTCCGTCTCTATTGCCATCGACCTTAAGGTTATGTACTCATAAAATATACCTGAACTCATTGTTCAGAGATTATAACCCGCTATTACCGTGAATTGTGACCTGTCATAACCCGTTTTAATTCTCCCTCTATTGGATGCAAATATGATTGTACACGTTCGAATAGGTAATTGAAGCGTATGCAAGCATTAGTTATAGCACGACGATCAGTGTTCAATGGCATATGTGTAGTCAACCATTCAACAGTACTAGTGATCCTGGCGCGTATTAATAGATCGTGTAGGAAGGAACTATATCCAAAGACAGTGGTGTCGAATTATTAGCCATCTTTGTTTTCCAGGATCAATTATTGCTTTAGCGGAAATGTTCTATAATCATAGACACGAAATTGATCAAGTTCATGTTTCATGATGTAACCACCCACGCTGTCATCAGATTCCTGTAATAATGTACGTCAGCAGTTCATCGGTCCATGAGGTCAGTTGGAGTTTATTAAGCTGTAATTCTTATGTTTGGCAGCGGAGACTATAGAGTATCGATACTGGTACATACACACTTACTAGGTCAGTCACAATCGAGCAAGTGTACGGATCCTCCAATCATCTCGATCGCTCATGAATACAGCGATCCCGTCTGGCTCCCTCAGTCTGTCAGTCCAGTGTATCTCCTCGTGATGTCGACACATGGGTCACATTGCCTGCCGCTGTTCCACTTGCATTATGTTGGCTAGCCCAGAGGGTGGCGGTGGCATCACCCCGCAAGAGACATTCTCATGTATGACACATTGACACCCTTATCTTCTACTGTCCTGACTGTGGGAGATTCCTTGGCAAGGGACTATAGTAGGCCCGGTGCTTATGATATGATCGCAATCTGTTCATTCAAGCGAAACCAATCCATGCAAACGAAAATACCTGTATTCATTGCATATAGATATTCATAATAAATGTTTCGTGCCAATTGTTTTCCAGCGAATCCAGCCTGTTTTCGCAAATTGAAATCTTAATTCCCAAGCATCAACAACATGTTCATCAATGGCTTTGGCGGTCATCAAAGAGTATCATTTTCCATTCCTTGACGAAAGTCTAAGGAATCTATGCAGTCATGACAGTATGTGTGTGTATGTATGTATGTATGTGTATGTAACGTCTGGCTTGTTAACACGATAACTCGACTCCACTTGGATGGATCCAGCTCATTCTTGGTATGTGTGTTCCCCATGATGAGTATATGGTCCCTATCCTTTTGAGGTCAGATCAGATGTCATCTGAGGTCAACAGAGGTCAAAGTCGAAAAACTTTGTTAACAGCATAACCAGAATGCTTGGTCCGACTAGGCTGAAAAATTAGTGAGCAGCTTTTCGATTGAGAGTACGAGGACCCTGTTGTTTCTGGTGTAGATTGGGGGTCATTTGGGGGGAAACAATATGAAATTGTAGGAAAATCTATATTTTGGCAAATTTCAGCTCGTTAACACGATAAATCAACCCCATCCATCCAACTCATACTTGGTATGTGTATATTCCCCATAATGAGTACATGGTCCCTATAGTTTGAGAGTCATGTCAGAGGTCATCTAAGGTCAACAGAGGTAAAATTATCTGAACATGTACCCTATTGGTTCTGGTGTAGACCAGGGATCATTTGTTGGAGAAAAACAACATCATGACCCATGAACTCGGATGGAATAAGCTCATACTTGGCATGTGTGATCTCCATGATGAGTACATGATCCCTATCATTTGTTGTAATCTGAAGTCAATAGAGGTCAAAGTCTGAAAATCTTGTTGATTGCATAAGTTATAATGCTTAGGCTCTAGCAGGCAATTATACTAACACTATTGTGCTGTGTGTTTCCCGTGGACTGAAATACATTATGTCTATTGTCGAGGCCATCAGAAGCCGAAGCTAATGTTTCTGGATCCGAAAAAGGGCAGCGATAGGCATAAACAAGAACATGATAAATTAGTCAAGGTTAGTGCTGAGTGAAGTTTTCATCTGAAAGATGGCAATCCAGTTGGAGCTGGTCTATTTCCTTAAGCACAGAACCGATAAGACACTTCGCACAACTGCTCCCTGCGGGAAACTACTTGATGAAATATTGGCTGACCTAAATCTTCGTCATGAGATCCCTAAACGAATGAGCAAATCAACCGTCAACAGTAACCCCTTAAGGATTAACCTTCATCACAGGTCGAGAATAATCCTATTGAATCTCATCTCCAGTTCTTCCCCGTCGAATGATATCATCCTCTCTCTACAATGAAGATCACCTGACTGTCTGAACGCAATCTCTCATCTACCAATGTTCTCCCTCCGGGCTGCTCATCGTCTCATTTCGTTCTGGTCGATATGATTCGTCTATCCGCGTCCTATGTAATTAAATTCAGTCACTCCCCGCAACTCGTGGTAGTTGGCTTGGATGTGATAATTGAACGATTGCATGTTATGAACGATGACCGGATTACAGTCGGACATGCAGTGCCAATGATCCTGTGCCTGTGTCAGCAATTATTATATTATGATGTCGAATAAAGCGATCACGGGATGGAACTCCAGCCTGTAACATGTCCTGGCAGAGAAACATTGCAGTCGTAGCGACTGTAGCTACAGTACGGCTGACCCTGTACCAATCATCCTAAATCGAGAAATATGATGCAGCGCTTACATCATGGACAGCCTAAGAAGAGCTGCAATCAACTGGACAACGACGAACTGTCGAACGATGACGACGCCCGATGGATGCAGCTGGGAAATTTCGGAACATCAGTAAATTCTTTCCTTCCCACTCTCAAAACATGTGTTTGTGTTTCTTCTCAGAATGCATGCAGCTAGATATACTTGTTTAAGGTAACATGAACTATCTGACTATATAGATCTATAATTCGACTGATTCTTAAGGCAGTGTTCACACGCCAGATGGAACACTATTAATTGATTAATAATAGATAATACAGGTATTCGTTGAATATGTAAGTCATTATCCATCCAATTCTGATGTTTTTGGCCCCCTTTCTTCGTTGTAATGCATCCCATTGCCTGCAGCGAGCGCAATCAACTTCCTGGTAACTGCTGGGGAAATACCACTTGCTGCAGTTCTACGAGGGTCTAAATTAGTTAGGAACTGATGATAACGTACTTTCATTTCAACGATCTTCAACAATTTGCAACACTTCAGTGGAATTTGTCAAAATAAACGTTCAGTCATCTGACCGTATAGTGAATCACCACAGATTCACCAGTGAATTCAATTTGGTTTCATTGACTTTCAGGCTTCATTACTGTCACAACCATCATACAACCTCTCATTCATCCAGCAAATGACCGAATCATTCATCAATAAGCGGATGGGTCTTCATTACATGGATGTGCCATATTCCTGTAATGGTCTATCGTTGGAACTCGTCAAATGTTATGTTCTCTCTGCTCGACGAGGATAAATCTTAGACAGTCCCCTCCCTCCGTGTCCCATCCAACCTTCTGGTTTCCCCCCGGGTCGTTTCATCTAGGTCGACGTGATTTGTCTCATCGCCTCTCTTAAGCCCCGGTCACACTGCAACGATATCGTATAGTGCAACGATCCGATTTTTCGTTTTTTGGCTCACGGATGCCAGTTTCTTTTCATTATGACGGATATACACCGCGACGATGATAAAGGACCTCATTCGCCATGTGTGTAACCAATTCGATGTGAAATCGCCCATTCTCAACTCGAGATATTCACCCAGCTTCTATTTATCGGAGAGCTATCCGATTTATCGTCCGATTTTTATCGTTTTTCGAT
>JAUOBX010403553.1:0-10623 GCA_032360705.1 Eupentacta quinquesemita
ACTGTTGGGAGCGTCATTCACTGCCATAGATGCAGTGCATGCGCGCCCGGTATGTACAATAGGACTGATTGAGGTGTATCATGGCCTCATGGGGACCCTGGGCCATGTTTCTGGAAGTTGTACGTCAGATTACACATCTTTAGAGAGTCACTTTCCAGCAGTTGTAAGTCACACTACAGAGCAGTAGGTGCGACATGTCACCAAGTTGCTTATCCCACATCAGTAAAGTGACTGTCCACACCCGGGGGTCCGATAGTGGGAATTGCAAATGACAGCTGCATAACGAAGGCACAGCTGTCAGGACAGAAATTAAGAGAGGGCTCAAAGTGGAGCCACTGGCGATTTGACCCATATGGTCAATAGTGTAGGGGAGACCAGAATTTCGGCCAATTTTATACCAGAAGAGTCTCTGCTGGCCCAATATTAAAGATGGTGGTCCATCTTTAAATAGGAATTAGGGAATAATGAATAGATACGAGGGCCTTTGTTGCAGAATTAAAACCGGGATGACGTCTTAATAGGAGGTTATAAAATCCTGAGGCGCTAGCCGAGGGATTATCCATCAATACATCACTAAGTAAAAGGATCATATCAACAACAATTTGGAAAATGATCATAAAAGTTATGGAAGGATCATTCCAAGTTAAAGAAAGTTGAACAATTATGGCATCGCGTGTCGATAAGTTTCAGAATGCGATGTTCGCGCGCGTGTAACTTTGCGCCGTGTCCGTGTTTGAAACCGTGCAAAATCCCCTGCGCGCGCAGCTAACGCACGTACGTGTGGGGATGGGCGTATGGAGAGACGCAGTAGAACGCACACCCAGTGTAGCTACAAGTTTTTGTGTTGAAATAACAACGTTCCAAATGCGCGTAATGGATTCTTATCAGGCACGGAGCACGTCCGAAATTCTGATCAATCAAAATTTTATCGCTCATTCAGTTCCACTGGCGATTCCTTGTATGCGAGTGGTTGCGTATCACGCGCCTGCCTTCATATGAAAGAAAGTCACTAGCCGGTTCTTAGTATCAGAATTATAACCGATGATAATTCACTTTCACACACCAAAATTGCATTCATAGGTCACATGGTATTTATGAATTGATGAAATCACAGAATCCGAGTTGTCATTCTGTTCACATTACCTCCTACCTAGCGATGTATATTGGCTGACAGCAAATTGGTTATATCGTCACTATGATAAGCCAGTGAAAAAATTGGTTCCGATATAGTGTGGGACGTCGTTTTGCAAACAGACCCTTCCATTATTCATGCAGGTGATGCGAGACGATTTTGCCTCCCAAAAAAATATAATCACCATGCGGGACGAGAGAATTAATACTCGATTACAATATTTTCATAATCATACAAAATTTGGGTCAATGCCTAATCAGTCCCACTACACATTGGAATAAATCATGCCGTGATGTCATGCAAACGGCAGAGTCCAATAGTCAATGGGAGATTTGAGATGATTCTCCATCTTCAATTCCTGATTGCTATTGCACAGTGCTTCAAAGACATCACAGGGGTGACTGGGCAGACCAACATTATACAAAGTCAGTGCAAGACCAGAACTTTCAAAAGTACATACACAAAAACAACAAACTATAAGTGTTGCCTGAATAGAAACTCACTGAATCGATCATAAGATATTGAAGACAATTAGTTTTATACCATAATAGTGACTATAAGTCAGTTCATGGTTATCAATGCGCATGCTCATGGCGGCTAAACCTAATAAAACGATGGGGAACAGACAAAATTTCACACATAGACTCATCGTTACAGGGTATTTTCAAATTGCCATAACTCGTTGGAAACTATGTTATCCCACCTAATATTCTAGTATACTATTTTTCTCAAGTTTGGGGAAATATTAGTGAAGTTTTGTGGTGGAAGGATTTATGATCTCCTCCAAGATGAACGATATCTACATTGCTTTGTACATGCCTCTGAGTGACCTTCGACACAGATCATTAGCATACTGCGCAAAATGCAACCGTGAACATGCTCATTATGTCTGCGTTTTCATAGCAAGATGCAAACTGACAATACTGTGCAGTCTATTAGCAGCCTACTTCCCCCATAAGCCTAACCCTGAATCTGTTAAATGATTCTTGGTATTTGATATCATTGATTCTTCTTCTTCTTAACCAGTTCTTCATGATATCAACACTAGTTGAGTTGCCAACCAAGGCTAGAGAACCTCATCCGCCCTTGAAATGGTTTAGAATCAGAGTTTTCCTTCTCCTAGATGGATTGCCTTCACCACGGCTAAGGAGCCCCATCTACCTCTAAGCCCCATCTACCCCTAATACACCCCATATACTGACAATAAACTGAATTTGAATATATATTGTGACCCACCCTATCAAACTATTGTCAGCATATTGATGGGAAACTCATCAATCTAAGCATATTATTGGAATCTATCTCATAATAATAGTAAGGTAACCAATCAAATTCTATTTCCCTAGCCTGCCCCTCTAAGTATTTTCTGATCTACACAATGTTGATAAATATTGGTTTATTATTATGTACAGCGTGGGCTGATTTTTATAGCCCCTTGGGAATTCCTGCAAATGACTCGATCGATAAGAACTGCAATTATGTACTCTGAAATTGTTACTGGTATCTCACATGACTTGTGGGGTCATGAGTAGGCTGAGAAATGATATTATGAAAACTTGGGTCATTATACTGCGGCATCACATGAGGGATGTGTGACACAGTTGGTCTCGACTAAATTACATGATGCTTCACTTTGAATTGTGGAAGGAGACTTGCTCTTTGAGCCAATTAACCAGCACTGTCATAACCCCTCATATATAGCAGGATATGATGTTTGCCCATTAAAGGCATGTCTAGTTCAACTTTCTTTTCACATTTCCTCCCAATATTCCCTTAACCATGAGTACCGCAGGTATCTACTGATTTTCCTCAAGTTCGTTCAGGCAGTCATTCCAACTATAGAGTACGACTACACCCGGCACTTCACCATGTGATCGGTCTGGCCCCCTCTCTATGGCGGACAACCCACCTGCGTTCACCTACACTCCGCAATCCCCTTCAATGCAACTGTATGCATTCAACGTCTCCGTTGAGCTTTGCTTGATGTTGGCTCGATGTCTGCCAGAAGTCTCTGTGTGCTCGAGGAATGCGAAGCGGCTTTGCATGGATATAGTCAGCACGGATCAACATGTATGTGTCAACATATATGGGTTAGCATAGGTACATAGTAGTATGCACTGGTTGGTTGTGTTACAGCTAGCATGGCTTGATCTGTTGAGTGTGACTCACATTCTCCCTATAACGTCACAAAACTCACCCGAGAATGAGGGTAATTTTACTAGCATCCCGGGAGAAAAATAGTTGTTGTGATTGCATGTATACACGAGTATATTCAGCATGTATGGAACAACATGTAAGGGTAAGCGCGACGTACATAGTACAATGCACTGGTTGTTTGCGGTAGGGGCACAAATTAAAATGTCACTTACATGCATGCATGTCTCCCTAACGTCACGAAAACAGATTGGAGAATGAATGTCATTTGACTAGAGTTTTGGGGGAAAATCGATTGTGTTTGCATGCATCTACTTAAATGAAGTCAACATGTATGGATCAACCTGTATGGGTTAGCAAGACGTACATGGTACAATGCCATGGTTGTTCGTGGTACAGGCACAAAGTAAAATGTCACTTACATGCGTGCACGTCTCCCTGACGTCACAAAAACAGATTCGAGGGTGAATGTCATTTAACTAGAAACTATCGTGTTTGCATGCATTTGCGTGAATAAAGTCAACATGTATGGGTTAGCAAGACGTACGTGGTAGTATGCACTGGTTGTTCGCATTACAGGCATTCTCGTCTCCCTGAAGTCAAGAACTGACTAAGGGACAGGAGTCATTTTACTAGGATTTGCAGAGAAAAATAGTCATCTATTTTGATTGTGAGCGTGTATGCTGATGTACATGAATGTGTAGGCCTAATGCATGAGTTGTGTTCAGTTATGAGTCATTGTCAAATCTGGAGTGACACACAATCACACATGCACAAACATCGGCCTGAATTAAGATGTCAAGTAATGAACTGGAAACAGTCATCTAAGTGATTAGGTATGTACATGATCTGATGAGGCAACCCTGGCAATGACTCACTCGAATCTGAGTCATAGTTGAGTCTAAAGGGAGTTACATGAATGCACATATCCATAAATAAAATATTGAGCCACGGAACTCAATTTGGGGTTTGAATGTTGTTTCACTCAGAAGTTAATGAGGAAAATAGCCATCGAGATATTTATGTATGTACATGATTTGAGAGTATGTTGCAACTTCGATATTTTGCACCAGATATTTTGGGTATGTCTATTCAAGGTCAGCTTACATAGATAAAGCATTGAATGAGTCCATTAGATTGTTCGCCTTGAGGTTAGGGAGGATTTGTGATGGTTTGTTTTCGATGGCGCTATCTGACACAATGGTGTGGGTGTTTTCATAGATAACATTGAATAATATATGAATGAGGCAAATCCCTGGCTACAAAAAGAGAAATATTTCAAATAATTCTTTTATACATTCTCAAGTGTACCATAGTTTGTTTGTTTTGTTTGTTTGTTTGTCATCGATGATTCACCCTTGCAAAAACTCAGCAGGATTCTTACAGGAATATTGTCGCCAAGCTAGTAGTCTGGGGGTAAGTTCCGTACAAGCTTACGCACGAGTTAACGCTCAGGATTGAGGAATAACAGAAGCTTCACTGTACTCCAGGAAACTGGACGACAATTTTACTGTACGAGTCCCAAACCCATGAGTGGCAGGACCTATGATTGCTAGTCTTAATCGCAACCACTAGGCTGCCAGCTCAGATAGTAGTGCCACCTCTGCTGTTGCAAGTCTCTTCTCTTATACATGACTCCATTTTGTAGGCCTACATCAAGGACATCACCCAACATCAGTATTTCTCAACCCCTTGTCAACTGAGTGCGCAAATCTTGCTGGTTTTGTTTACAGGTTCATGTGCACACAGCAGGTTAGTCTTGTGTTAAGACGTTGACATATTCCCAGTTCCCTGCTGGCTTCTATTTCTGCAGTGCGCCACCAACTGGTTTCTGTATCAACATCTTGTCCAATTCGTAAGGAAGATTTCCTGGGGAGATTATTTACAGCCATATTTTAATTGCCTAACTGCTGAACAGCCATCCTCAATGTCGCTTGTTGTAACACGCTGTTACGATCTAACCATTCATTGGCACGATCCTAATTTTTAAAGCAGGGGTTTACTATCAGTGGCGTGAATGGCTGCTTCCAATATTGGAAGCGGAATTACAATATGGACAAGAAGTTGATTCAGTCAGCTGGTGATAGTGACTGAGAATGGTGGCACACTGCGGAAATGGTTGTGCCTGCTGGATAAAAGCCAGCGGGAAAATCAGGAATATATCGAAGTCCTGACACAAGACTAACAGTAACAGCACGTCAACCCATGAGCTCAGACAATAGTGCTAATTAGGTGCCCGCTGATCGGCCAAGGCAAAAGCCATGTCACTAGTGCTCATAGGTGAACAATCCCTGCAAGCTGTGCTGGGGAAACATGATAGCTTTCGTAGATTCAAGCATGTACATGCACTAGTATAATGTGTGTGTGTGCAGACTGAGGGTTATTGGAGCAATTACAGAATACAATGCCCCTCCTCAAGCCCAGGAACAAAAACATAATATTCTTTCGAGAACGACTCTGACTTCGAGAGGGGCATTGTATTCTGCAGTTTGTACCGGGTTATTTATTATATGCTGTCATGAAGGCTGATGGTCAGTGATGGATAGCCATCACAGACATGGCAGTTGTACGGGGTTACTTATTATATGCTGTCATGGAGGCTGATGAATTGGCATCACAGACCTGGTTGATTGAATCTCTTGCCTAATTTTGCTTTTGCATTTGTTCATTTATATATATACATATATTAAATTGTGGCTGAAGATCGGAAATCTGGAAGTAGTGGAAAGCACATGACTCCACCGGGATTAGAACCGCAGACCTCTCGCTTTACATGCAAGCGCCCTGTCAATTGAGCTATGGAAGCCAACTGGTGGTCTTGAACCTGAGGGACATGATACATTTCACAATGTGATCTGCATATATATATATATATATCACACAGAACCCTTCTGGAATCTACTAACTGAGCAATGTATGTGATATTCAGGCGCACGTCCTGATCGTGAAAAGCATGCAGCTTTTTCATATCCCTGCTCAACCCTGCAGAACAAAGGCCATGGAGCACGCTTGATTAGCTGTGTGCAGCCGACCTTGTGGCGTTTTATGTCTGTGGTGTTCTTCACAAGGCCACATGTCTGGTTTTAAAAATAACACTTCTCAACTGGCTGTTGTGCATCTAGCTTGATATTATTGAATTCTCGTAGCGCATGATGTGTCTATCTACTGTCAGTGGTACTGTCCCTATACATCTGATTATCATATATCCATGTATACTGGTTGATAGAATGTACTTATAGACTGATTAGAGTAATCTATCTCGCATACTCACTTACCCCTAGTTGACCCCTAGTTGACCCCTGCACAGCCCCCAATATGCTGATGAGCAGCCTGGCAAATATATTTTGGTGAATCCGAGTTGGCCACCCCATCATTTTGCCAACCGATCAGTACCAACCGGACAGGATTTGCTGACATTTTATAACATCATGAATAAACATATAGCTATCAATAGACTATAGGCATCAATGAATTGATTATTATCATTGGGAATGAAATGATACAAGGGAACTCATTCAAGACTAGATCCAAATTTGGCAAGCTGGAATGTGGAAAGAATCAATATTTTATCATACAATGGATATTTTGGAATTGGTTACCAGACGGAGTAGTGAAAGCAGAAACTGTAAATATGTTAAAGGCCAATGGAAGTGCTGAACATGACTTTGCAGATTATGATATCCTTTGACCAGTATATCAAGAAAATCCAACCCCCCAAATGTTTCAAAGTCCATGAGACGGTAATAATGAGGAAAGATCTAGTATTGCGCAATGTTTGTCAATGTCACAAGGGGAAGAAAAATGCATGCTCAATGTGAAGTCAATGCAAATTTGATGTAAGCCTGATATGGAAAACAGTTCAAATTATTTTTAGGAAGAAAGATATGCAAATAATCATTGACTTTGAAGGAAAAGATTCACTTGCACTTTTCCACTAACATAGGGATAAAAAATCAGTTATTATTGTGTATATAATCTCAATAGAGTCATTCATTTGATTCCCTTCGAGTCATCATCAGATCTAACCTATTAATACAGATAACACAAAGATACCAGAAGTTAGGAACTTCAGATTTGGGATTTAGGGGTATTGAGATATGCTCTTTTCATCTTCGCAAGTTTGGAAGCAAGGACGTAACCCTTCACCTGGCCTTCAAAGACAGACGGCAACAGACAAGGATGTTCTAGTAGTGCCCTTCTATCCTCCAGCCAGCCTCTTCCAGTTGGTGATGGTCCCGGGAAAGGGTGGCACTACAAGATGAATCTGACTGGAAAGGTCCCGTCTGCGTGGAGCAGATTATTGCATGTAGGTTGATAAAAGTTTGGAGCGTTTGAGCAAAGCGAGACCTCGGGCACTTGTATGGATAGTGTGAAGCATGTTTAGGTATGCCATGATCATGTTGTGGAAAATTTCGAATGTGACTCAAACACTTGACTAATACGTTACGTTGTCGAGTTGACATTCAATGCAAGCCTGTACAGGCGTACGATGCCTAATGCATTTATCATAATGATATTGTACATATTCTGTTATCAAGCTTGTCATGCAGTCTTGGAAACGTTACCTGTGTACATTATTAGCAACATGCTGCTGGTGTGAGTGCTCAATAAAGATATGAGAAAATAGAACATAGGAAACACCGATTTCCATCTATCCTGAGTTCAATTTCGTGGCCAAAGTAAAAGTTAAGTTGAGAACAAATTTGTATATAAATGTTGAAAAATAATCGATTGGAATATATACATTGTGGGAGAATCAGTTCATTGATGTTTTGTACTTTGTTCGGCTCACGCTAGCCATTTGGCCAGGTGGGATATTATGATCATGCATGTCCATCTTTCTGTCCGAAATTTATTCAATTTGCTACTCGTCCTATGATACCCCTCGATGGATAATGATGAGACTTGGTCACGGTGATGAACAAGTGTTGGGTCATCTGGGAAAAATGAGGGGTCCAAGGCCATTTTGTGAAAATATATCAAATGTTCCTCCTCTCAAATTTCGAATCTAATCATCATGAAAGTTGGTCATTATTATCGGGTACCAAATGCTGCATATGGGGCATTCAAGGTCCAAGTTCATATGGTGGGTCATTTGAGCCATTGTGGGGAGATATAATTGCTTCTTCTCCTAGAGTTTGAATAAGATGATTGTGGAAGTCGGTTATTCATGATAAGTATCGGGTACCCCGTACCAATGCTACATGCAGATGTATGTATTTAATTGCCAAGGTCATCATCTGGCGGGCCATTTCTCCTAGAGTTGGAATTAAATGATCGTGGAAGTTGGTCAGTATTATTAGGTACTAATGAGTGTTGATACATATGCGTGTTCAGGGTTTAAAGGTTGAAGGCCATCTAGTGATTTCGCCTCCCACAGTCCCACATATTGAATTGATTGATCATGGAAGCTGGTCAGTGGTATTCATTGATGGATGTCCAATATATGGTGTTCAGGCATTTGATGTCAAAGGTCATCTTCGGTCAATTCCAAACCTTGTGTGGAAAATATGAAATGCTTCTCCTACAGTTTAAGTTGGTCGGTATTATCGTTAGCAATCATTGCTACACAGGATTTGAATTTCGGCTTGAGGGTCATTTGAGCAGACCTCTTCTCCTACTCATGTGCATTACACTGGTTTGAGATAACAGGTGAGCTACTATGACATTGGCACTCTTTGTTATTTCTTGCCAGAGAGCAAGGAATCGTGGTCCAATGCACAGTATGTGATATGTGTAAGAAGATCATCTCTATTACTTTTGGTGCGGATCATAATATGATTCATGAGTTATCAGGACATTAGATCATCTAATTATAATGGTCTGATCAGATGGAAATGGTCACTTTGACGTACATCAATCAATCAATCAATCAATGTATTTCGTCTATACTTCTGCATAATAAACATAATACATAATAAAGTATAAACGGGACACTAGATAAAACATACAGTGTTTATCAAAGCTAGTGACCTAAACATATATACAAAACAAAACTCAATCAGATTTATTCTGAGTTCTTAGCAATTAAATGAGATTTTAACTTATCCTTGAAAGATGAAAATGATTTGCAAGAGGTAATATCATTAGGAAGTTGGTTCCAGAGTTTGTAGCAATAATTATTCTTGAGGAGTTTGCCGTGTTTGTTATTGTATCTAGTGACAGTGAATAGTGAACTACTTCTTGTATTATTTACGATTGGTAATGATTCTCCTGGATTAACAATATCACTAAAAACACTCGGAACAGCATTATTGACATACGTACATTCCTTTGTATTAGGTCACAAGAGGTCAAAGTCTAAACAGGACAGGTAGCCTACAAAAGCTAATGAAATCGGATGTGCGGCTGTCATATGGGTAGTATAGTAAAGGGGCGGGATGAAAGGGATTGTTTAGTAACGATAGGAATCATGAGTGTATTTCATATGGTCAACTCACATACCAAGTATGAAGTCGCTGCACCTTTACATTCACTAGTTGTTGTGTTTATAATTCATTGTGTTAAGGTTTTTAGCTCACCATAGCCATATGGCTAGGTGCTCTATTGTGATCATGCATGTCTATCCATCTATCTATCTATTTATCTATTGATCTGTTAACAATTGAATCGAATTGCTACTTCTCCTACAACCTTTGATGGATAACTATGAAACTTGGTGGCAATGATGAACAAGTCATGGGCCATCAAGTGTGTTCAGGATATTTGGCTCGAGGCGGGGAATGGGGCCCGGTGTGGGCCCTGCGGCCCATCATGTGGAATCACGCACAACGCTTTCCCTACCAATTTTAGTGCACAGTGCTGATCTTTGGTCATGATAATGGTCTAACAGCCGTACCTTCGGGGTGTTCTGACATTTCTGGCTCAAGGTCTGAATTGGGCCCGAGTGCACATTTTATAACATTTCACTCAATGTGTTATAGGCTACAGTTATATTAGTATATATGTCTAATTAAAAAATATTGGTGATTGCATTAGTAGGCCAACCCTTTGACAATGTCTCTAACAATCATTGAACAACGCTCTGAACACTAATTGTTGCCCCCACTTTGGAGACAATTTCTGAACATATGCCAAGAAAATGAACACATGAATGTTAATTCGGAATATGGTGAGTTCCTAGGCATGTCCAGAATTTATTTGATGTTCCAAATCACGCTTGGGCGATAGTCGGAATAACAGTAGGTCTACGGTACGATCTTGAGGTTGAGCTATACAACCGAGTAATGGACATGTATAAAAAGGAGACATGGCAGACAGATTTGAGTTCATTATGAAGAAATTGTCATAGAACAATTTGGAACCTTTCGGGGTAATTACGGAATTGCAGTCATGAG
>JAUOBX010403664.1:0-10622 GCA_032360705.1 Eupentacta quinquesemita
CATTGCTAACACATTTCACAAGGTTTGACACGAATGACTCTGATTTGAGGCTCATTCACACGATACCATTTCCACCCGTTCGTACGCGCTAATGGCGTTCGATGGTCTACGCGCTTTTACGATATGTCAGAGAGAACACGAGCGCCTATATGTGACACATAAAGTGTGGTGACAGATTTGTGTCGTTTAGATGAGCCCTCATACGTGTGAGGAGGGCTTGATGCACTAATTCATCATAACACACACATGTACACATGTTGTTGTATACATTTATTATGGAAACCTGTTTCTGGCTGTTTCCGGTAACAAATAAGAGATGGGACGTTGCCCGCTCCACGTAACTTTACATAGTACACACGCATGGTATGGATTGTGATGTTCAAGATTGTCAAGGTTTCCGAGATAACTCTGCACAAAGCAATTTCATTGCATTTTCATGTTATCTCGAATATGGAGAATACAAAAATGGAGGGTGCTATTTATTCGAGGTCATCTTGGCGGACATTTTTAGGTGAATTATCATATTCGTTCGAATATAGCGAGGAGAGCCTTAAATTTGGTGACCAATCCAACAACTGGAATACTAATACACTAATTGGTTATGTTTTTATCACCAATGAAACTGACGGCCATTTTGAATCCAGATGGCTGCTATTTCTATATTGGAATCATACATTCTCGAATGTAATGGCTACATATTCATTTTGTTGGCCAATTTACTGGACACAATACCAACAATTCCGGTAGTAATATTCACATCACTATTAACAATGGCTGCCATCTTGGAATCCAAGATGGCCGTCATTCGTATACGTGAATGATAATATATCTTTGCACATAGTAAGAACAGTATAGTTTCCTGCAGCCAATCCAACAGCTGCAATCCCAACAAGCCGAGTAGTAAAGTTTATTTACCACCAATAACGGCGGCTATTTTCGAATCCAGGTCAGGACCGCCATTTCGTACGATAATGATCATATATCTTTCCGATTGATAGTGGCTGTAGAATTTAATTTGGTGGCCGATATAACGGCTGCAATATCAACGAACCTAGTCATAATGTCTCATCGCGATTTCGATTGGCGGATATCTCGAAATCCAAGATGGCCGCAATGTTCAGATGAAAATAGTTATATCTCTTTGTTTGTGGTGGTTGTAGGCCAGGCTACAGTGCCTTCCGTTCCAAAGGCAAATTCAATAGCACAAGTAGTATGCCAAGTAGGGCAATTGTATTCAACCGCGGCAAAAGCGAAACTGGAAATAACCGCCAGTTTTTATTGGTAAAAATTCTGATGATATATATCTTAGTGCGTAGTGACGATTGTGCAATGTGGGTAACACTGATACGTTTGATACCAATAACTGTGGGTTATGTTTGAATTATTATTGAAGGTGGGCATTCGAACATTCAAAGTAGCCGCCATATAGTTTGTTAGTTCTCGAGGCAACAGGGATTAAGTCAGCCCGCTTACCAGCACTCTTAGTATCAACATACAGTTCACAGACAAAAGCAGATACGCAATATGCGTTGCTGGCACTCTGCACCAATTGAAAAAATGTCTGTCACCATTGAATATGAATATTCATCTAGCTACAGATGTTTTGAGTAGCAATTACGCTGGCTATATGGTCAAATATATGGCGCCTTGCTTTCCTCATTGAACATTCGCCATAAACCACATTTGGGCTGAAAGTATGCAATGGCATATAGTTGCGATGTTGGATTTCGAACGATAGCCATACAAGCGATTGCACACAAAGATAAAACATTCATATAAGAATTGCGGCCATTTTGGATTCCAATATGGCCGCTGTAAGGTAGTACAGATATCAGTCTACTCCTGTGCCTGTTGGTATCGAAGCTATCGAACTTGTCCTTCACACAATATACACTAGAGCACGACCTATAGCTAATAAACACAAAGAGATAAGACCACTTCCATATGAAAGCGGTCATCTGGATTTCAGAATGGCCGCTTTTTCTATAGCGATGAAAACATCTCTGCTGAGCCCGTTAGAACTGTGGCCGCCGAACTGGCCACCAAAATGAATTATATAGCCATTACATTCGAATATAAAAATGGCGGCCATCTTGGATTCAAAATGGTCGCCATTTTGAATGATAAATCTGGGTTGAAGAAGTTTCAACTTTCATCGCGTGTCGCGTGCAAACAAATTCTGTGTTACCAATGGTTGCGCTGTATCAAGTCACATGACTGGCGATGTAGGATAGAAACAATGGCGTTGTATAAATATCGCGTCGCGATAAATAGAAAATATCGCGCGCGGTGTGGACCCGAAATATCGCGCGATAAAATAAATGTCAAGCCGCGATTAATGATCGCGTGCAGTATGGACGGGCCTTAACTAATCACTGGTCGTGTACCATTACTGATTGGTTACGTAAGAACACTAACCCTAAGGCGAGATAGATTATAACATCAGTTATAAGTATACTAAAACAACACAATGAGTGCAATATATATACCCATCAGAAGTAATATGTCGTTTGCCTCTCTGTTAGGCAAATCCTTTTGAATTACAGTATTGTGAGTATCAAATATGGTACTCAGTAGTATACACTGATTGTTAGTAACGGCTCGGCTAGAATCAACATAATTGTCTTCTCTCGTAACAAGTTTTCAGCGAACATTTACCATGAAATACTACATCATTTCTGAATATGTCAGTATATCATGGTTTCAAATGTAGAATGTATCTTTCATCTAGATGGCACAGGAAAACTATGAAATATCATTACGAACTACGTGGCGTAATGGCGGACTTATAGCAGTATATACCACGTGGGTGGTCTATTCTAATGCAGAGCAATGATCATAAAGCCTATAACTGGGCGTGTTCCAAATGATATTCTTGCAAATTCTGGCAATGAACTAAACTGGGGTTCAATAATCGTACAGCTGTTCACCATACATGGTAGCATGATGAATTCAAAATCTGGAGTGTTTCCTGCATTAGATAGTCTTCATTATGACGTCACAACTGACAGTAGTACTACTTGCTAGCTTGGTAGTGAACGAACGTTATAACTTAGGCCTAGCCTATTGCGTACAGTTCAACACAGTATAACCCACAAATTGGACAACTGAATTTCGTCAACTTCGTACCGTTTTTATCACAAATAACAATCGATACGGGATGTTGTGTTCGTCTAGCGAACTCCCATGCTTATCTCCAGTAATGAATACAATGTTTACCGCCGATGTCGGAGTCCCACCAAGTCTAGAGGACAGGCTAGAATAGTTTTGGTCTTCGCTAACTTCGAAGGTTTCTGGTTGTCGTGAATGTGTACCTTTTTCTTGAATCACATAGCGCTCGCGCCGGTTAGCGTAGATAGTGTGTATCCCACATACATGCAACCACGTTTGTTTATGCTGCGCTTCGGTTATTTCAGAATTTCAAGTCTACGATGTCGTCATCATCGGTCTTAAATGCGATGAGAGACCTCGGCACCCTCGTATTTGTCCCCTAATTGAAGTTCACCTTTTGACCTCTAATTTAGTGTAATGTCTCCATATAGGTCGAGTTACCACCACACCACTTCTACATAATTTGTGGATATTTTCATCCGCATTGATTATATCCTATAGCTACCCACAGTTTGCGTGGTTATCTTCAGGGTTTGATATATAATTATAATGGCCGCTTACAGTCTTGACAGATTATGAGAGTATCCAAATTAGGTACTGAGCTAATTGTCTTCAAGAGAATAGGCTGTCGTTCAAGCAGCAAGCCATCCCTCTCTTCCCATCACCACCCGTGTCCAGCGGAGAGACAATGTCAATGCGGCCAGGGTATGGTTAGGCAAGGCGCAGTGGGTTCCTCACGAGACTCACGAGTCACGACCCGGAGCAGTCGAGGTTAAGTACATTGCTCAAGGGTTCAACGGAAAACGTGTTCCAGCACGTCTGAGGATGGAACCCGTCCTTACCCAACAAAGTCTACTACAACCTTAGGCAATATTTCGTCAATAAATCAATCCAGATTGTGAACACTGCATGTGTTTTGATCTTAATTTGCAGAATGGACACTGCATATGTTTTGATCTTAATTTGCAGAATGTTTAATGATTGAACCCCCTCAAAGATCAGCTTCATTCCCCCAGGGTATTTAAGTAGATGTAGGGTACATGTTAATGAAGGCTAAACCTCTTCAAACGCCAGCTTCACTCCCCCAGGGCATTTAAGTAGCTGTAGAACTGTAGAGTACATGTTAATAAAGGCTGAATGGATATATTCTTAATGTGGATCCATGATCCTAGTGGAATTATCACAGTAACCCATCCAGCAATATTCCTAAAAGCGGATCTCATTATTCGACTTCAGCACTCAGTCGAGTAACATTCGCTGCCGCCTTACGTGTTCGGAGGCTTGCTCTGTTGGAGTTCGAATCCTCCTACGCTGACTTGGAGTATATGGCATCAAATGTACCGCTATACTATGGCCATCGCGTGATTGACATTTTAGAGCATTCCTAACAATCGGTCCGGAGGTAGATTTGCAATTTCATACCCATTGACATCGCGCATGTTAGGGTTGCCTATACGTTTTGCCTATATAATACGTTGCCCCAAAGTGAATTTTAATTGAGCTCCGATACTGGAATCATTTAAATTGCTGTATTCAAACTGACCTGATGCAATATAACCCACTAGTAGAATCCACTAGTATGTGACATGCTAATTCCAAAGTGTGACAAGTGATGCATAAATCGTAGCGACGTTTACGGCTGAATCTTGGATTTATTGACACTCAAACGAGCACGCGAGTGGCGGAGTCGAATCTGAATTCGTTCAATCAGTATAATGAAGTAAACACGCCATGAACTGAAGTACTTGTCGAAATTGACCCACAATCAGTTCCAGATATAATTTCTCTCGCAGAAAAAACAGACTGGTACACTCAGGGATGGAAAACATTTATAGCACTTTCAACGAATAAATTTCTAATACTGCTCCATTTATGTCAAGGCATGTAATTACATAAACTAGTATAGCGTTCTTTGAGCCGTATTTCATAGCGATATCTGGAAGGCTCACATATTCATCCAGTTACATTCACATTGATCTGAGCCTAACCATTCAAAATATACCCTGAACATATAGCTATATGGTGAGTGCAAATTACACTGGTCCACACTAATGAAGACAAAACAAACGTTAACGAATGTGCATATAGTCAGTCCCATGGAGAAAATATTTCATGATTTTGACATGGTGTTATCGAATGTTGAGCGATAATACTTCCCATATATTGAGAGTTCAAGTAAAAGAAGCTGAGACTATGTTGGTCTATACGCTAACATGGATGTGTTGTGTTTTCGAATCTCTCATGTGAATTCTCCATTGGTATATACTATGAACCACAAATAGGGGAAATGACTAACGCTTATCAGTTAATGTACATGTTTGATGTGGATCATGGAAGTCGTTTGGATGCATCCCATTTTGAATATTTGAACTATTGCTCAGAACTCTCTCCTCGCATGTCATAGCCCATTAATGTATTATGTATCCTATCTGTAGGAAGATCTAGATGCAATCAATTTTTTGGTAATGGGAAGAGTTCGCTTGCACTTTTCACTTATAATTAGTGACACCTGTTCAAACTCAGTGGGGACATTAATGTAGTTCTCCTTGAGAAGTCATCAGACCTAACCTATTAGTGTGGATAACACGAAGACGAGACGAGTTTAGAACTTTGTAGGAGGCTCTCCTCATTTATGCGAGTTTCAGAATAATCATTCAACACTTCCGATGTCCTTTAAATTTATATCTCGCTGTATGAAAACAGCATAAGAACACAGTATTGTCAGGTCAGTTGTATTAATATAATTATAGGCCTAGCCACAAATAGCACAATAATTAGAATGCAATAGCTAGAAAGGCTTCACATGTTTTCATATTCTCAAATGGTCCATTGTGAAATTATGAGAACCTAATTGTCATGTGCGGGAGAACGAAGCGTGAGTTTTAACAATGTTGCCGAAATAGTACTTATAGTATTCCTGAAGACTGACGTTGATGTTTTGTTTAGGAAGGAGAGTCTTTTTTTTCTAAGTCCGATCAAAGGTGAATTCGGTATGTTGCCTTACTCTGTTGCTCCTGGGAGAAAAATTATGGTAAACTTGGTCAAATTGTTCAATTTGTGGCGTGTTTATAAATTGCATCATATCAATTGAACACATACAAACAACCTTGCTGCTCGCATACTCGTGATTGTCGTGAAACTGGTAGAAAATGCAGCCTGTAGCTTCATGTGATCTACCATTCATGCATCACTTGTGGCCACACTTCAAGATAGCACGTTACATAATTATGTTTTCTTTACATTAAGCATGCACGTAATTCGCAACTAGAGCGCAATTAAAATTCAACTCGGTGGCAACGTGAGCAAAATATATATGTAATCTTCCCGCAAACAGTACAAATGTATACGGAATATAATGAGACATGTCTAGATTTCGTCGGGGGCCACACAATTAACAATTACATGCCAGAACGGTCCTATAGACGTATAGTTATGAGAGGTGTAAATTTCCTGGCAGCTATTTGGCATATCATGTTGTGTATATATATGTACATATGTCCTCATCTCTCAGTGCTCCATTTGACAAGGTGTTGGTCTACCAGTTCATTTTAGTGCGACACCAGAGCAGAATCATGCCGCATGACTACAGAACTGTGGTGTGTCCGTCTCGTCAGGTACGTTAAGCGGGAGACTGGAATGAGGCTCGCGAGAGTAGAGCAGTTGACATTTGGTACCTTGTTTGATCTAGGTCAGTTCAAAGTTCAGCGAAGGTTGGGCCTAGTCTAGTAGTTCCAGCTTCTGGGTCTAAGCCTAATTTCGAGAGGCAGACTGATCCTACTACTAGATATCTTTGGTTACAAACACCTACGGACCCGGAGCAGAATGAAACATCTGTAGCCATTTGCCGAAATAAGTCTTACAACGAATTATGTTATCATATACTGATAGCAATATTCATAATGCGAAGTGAGAACATCGCACAGCCCATAGACTAGTGGTTGAGAATGCTCGTGAATGAATGCAATGCAATGCCGGCGACCAGTCAATCACGTGATGTTTGCGTAGGATGATACCTAGGTCGAGCACACTGGAAAAGTAGGATCCAGAAGTGATACGCCTCAGCAAATATAGCTCAACTAAGGGAGCGTAAAGACGAATTCTGATGAAATCTTTCCCCTTTTCAGAAGAATATGACAGGTTGAGTTGGTGTCTACGGGAGTCAAATTGTGGAGCCACGTTTCTTCTGGTTCATCTTTCAAATCTTGAAGTATTGGTGTTATGGTGAAATTCTCATAAATGGTCGAAGTCTTCATGGAAAGGATTTGATGCGGCTCAACCATGAATCTAAATATACGCAAGTGGATGATGGAACGAAATAAGGAGGAAGAAGATAATCCTATAATTGGCTACCAATTTTGAACAATTACATCCACCTAGAATGAGTCCAATATTAACCTTTACAAAATAACGTATTCAGATAAGATTATGATGGCCTAACTGAAATTTCTTGCCCGGAAGAGAATCACGTTGCGACTATATTCCTCTACCCCTTATTAAGATAGACTTATATGTGATGGGAACCTGATCGAACTCAAATGAAATATCAGGATACTAAGCTGAAAACAACCGTCCGAATGCCCCGAGGAATTACAGCTGGAAATTTATTATGTTTGAGTTAAATTATTCAAATTCATGCAAAGTATGATCATAAGCAGTGATCCCAATCTTGATGTACTTCGATCTCCCAAATATTGCCCGAGGTGAACTTGGAATTATTGGTGTAGACTACGTTGCCTAATTGCGGACAAATGTCTGCACTCAAATGATAGCCGCGAAAACCGTGGGTGACAAGGGTCTAATCAATCCGGAGAAGAAGAAAGGTGGTACACTCAATTGGGGATCATCGACGAGTAGAGATTATGAAAGGTCCCTCTCAATTATCATCTGACGGTTTTATAGATATCATCGGTTCTGAACGGTACGAATTATAGCCTATAGCGTTCAGCCTAAGAGTATTGTGTATGGTTCAAATATGCCGGTGACATAGGTGACATAGTTTCGATTCAGTTACATGCAACAGAACAGACAGAATACAAAAGATCAGTTTAAGGCTTCGACTATAGGCTACATATTAACACCGTTTAATGTGCCATAAGGGAACAATGGAGTGGCAAACTTCTTTGTCATGTGCGGCGTTAATTTGTGTATAGATGATAAACTCGATGACATCGTTCACATCAGATGCTCTTGCAGGCGTGGTCAGTGTTCTATAACGTCAAGCCTGTACTTAACATAGGTAATACGCGGTTTGGGCTATGATCATTATATTGAATGTCTGGATACAGGAGTTACATATAATTCATTAGCCTGTGCTAGTTGTTGAACGGGAGAAGATGATTCACGCCTAGACGTTCTGCAACCAAGTTAATCATTTTGACAATAGGCCCAAGGTCAAGAACGGACTGTCATCTGGTCATACATAGTCGCCTGTCTTTGGTCACTATGAGATCATCTACTGAAGGCATAGATCACCAAGTGCAAACAATCGAATTATAGAAACGGCACGGATGAATTCAAAATCTACACATTTTGGGGGCGCTGTAATGCATGTTCTTAGATAAAGATACACTTGCTGCGAGATATTAATAATCTTAGAGTTGCTGAGATTTAGATTTCTTTTGAAGTGTGTAATTTATTTTACGTTCATTGGCACATAAATATATGTTGTGAAGTATACGCAAAGCTAACATGATACCAATAAGTCGTTCGTAATAGGTTCATCATCTTATTGAAAAAGTGAAATGCTGTTAGACAAATAGTTACTGTCGACAGGTTTTTGAGTCTCAAGGCATCGCCTATCTCGCCTGATGGGACTTAGCAGCAGGGGACACGTCGAGGTATCACCTACTGATACATATCCTTCTGAGAGGACTCAGTAACAGGGGACACGTCGACGTACGTATCACCTGCTGAAATATCATCTCATCTGACGGGCTTCAGCAACGTGGGACACGTCGAGGAATCCGCTGTTCAAATGTATCTCTTCTAAGGGGACTTAGCAACATGCTACACGTCGAGTTATCACATGCTGAAACATATCTCTCCTGAGGGGACTCAGCAACGTAGGGTACAAGTCGAATCATGTCTTGCTGAAGCATATTATTCCTCTTTTCTGAAAGGACTCAACAACAGGTCACACTTCGAGGTATTACCTGCTAAACCCATATCTTCTGAGGGGACTCAGCAACATTGTACACGTCGATTCATGTCTTGCTAAAACTATCTTTTCCTGAAGGGACTCAACAATAGGGTACACTTCGAGGTAATTCCACCAAAACCCTTCTGAGGGGACTCAGCCTCAAGGTACACGTCGTATTATGTCTTGCTAGAACTATCTTTTCTGAAGGGACTCAACAACAGAGTACACTTCATGGTATTTCCTGCTAAACCATATCTACTGAGAGAACTCAACAACATGGTCTATGTCGAAGAGACACCTTGCTGATATGGCTATAACGGCGAGATTAGGGGGACATATTTGATTATTATCTTTACCGCCTCCTGGTTTCATTCTCAGTGACCTACCATATGCAGCTATCAATGGCTTAGATACAATTGTGTTCAGTAGGAGGAGGATTCGGCAGCGATAGAGTGTTATATAAGAAGCAGCTACAGCCACGAACATGACGTTATCATAAGATCATGATTGCCCCCATGTATACATCACTATTATGAACACCTTTACCTAGACCGACGAATCAAGCTAAATGATTTGTAGACCGACGAATCAAGGTAAATGAACTGTGGTTTGCCCGCGATATGAACTGGGTAATTACACAAGAGCAATCGAGGCGTCGATGCCTCAACCAACGTGGCCACCAGGCCCCGAAATGCATGCTAATGGTTTTCCTTGTACTGTGCTACTGTGAGCATTGCGGCTCATTGAAATCCCCCACCCGGGATGGTGGCCCATCCAATTTAGGGTAGCACTTTGCACATGCGTTTATAATTTACTGGAACTTTGAGCATTACAATCAACGCAATTGAGACGTGAATCCACGTCATACTACATTTATGTATACGTTCATCAGACTGATGCTACCAATAACAGTGTCACAGCTTGTACTGAAGCGCTACTAAACAGGCGAAATGAAATGTGGTGAGCAATGTGCGTTTATAATGTAGGCCTACACTCTATTTCATTTCATTCTCTAACTACGATCCTCGCCATGAAAATATACATGGGACACTACCCACCCCGTCAATATTTATGATCCACGCCGCGTTTGTTTGATGCAGCAGTGAAGGGTGTGGGGTTTCATTGCAGCGATATACGTGTGTGCCCTCACTGCATTTGTGCAACGGGACTGTAGTGTCCCATTTCCCCATTATTAGTTCTCGAAACGTTGGTCATTCCACACGAACATCAAATTTCTCTGGGCGAAAGTTGCGTTCCCCACGGGCTCAGTGAGTTGCACTGGATTATATTAACTTAATTTTAACCACACAGATTGATCATTCTGTTTTGAAGAATTAATTAGACGTACCGTTATATTTATTGAAATGACAAT
>JAUOBX010403775.1:0-10622 GCA_032360705.1 Eupentacta quinquesemita
AACCTGACGATATCAGTGATTAATACGGACATCTGGAGAATGAGATTGGGGCCTGGACCATGTACTCAAGTACTCACAATACTGCAATTACTATCGGGAGGTCGATTTAGTTTTACAAGCGAAACTAACTGTCCAAATGCCAGAGGGTCAGGTCAACCAAGCATATAATCGTTTGAGACGCGCTTAAGCTTACTTATGATCTATTCGTATCCCTTATAGTATATGTATGCGCTTGGTAACGGAAACAGCTAGGTATACTTTGAAACATCCTCGAAGGTCAGCTGTCGTTCCACTTGGTAGAATAAGTACATAGTGGTGTTATCACTAAACGTCCGTAATGCTTGGTCTGAGAAGACGATTACAAGACTCATATTGTGTTGTGGGTTCCTCATGAAATGTAGTACATTGTCCCTGTCGTTGAGGCCATCAGACGTCAATGCAGTTGAAGGCCTCATGAAATGGAGCTTCTTATCTTTGATATATTATAGGGTAATTTCTCAGCTACCCATCGGTACCTTTCTCGTAAAAATCAGGTGGATCGTTGTGGAGAAACCTGCCTTCGAAGTTGGTTGTCCGGATCGAAAATCTCGCGAAATGAGTGAAAACGCTATACTGGACGATGACGTCAGCGATTGAAGACAGTTTTGTGAATATTGGACTTCTCTGGATTTGCATCCAAGGATCGAGTAGTGAATATACAGGCCGACGATGCATATATGATGCAACTCGGCACGCCGGATCCACTCCGAGTTCATAGCATTTTGCGTTACTGAGTTATGGTCACTTGAAGAAGCTAGATGTTTAGTTACTATCGCCTATATCTAAAAAAAACCACAAGATATGGTGAAACAAATTGCACCATTGTGCTCTCCGCCCCGAACAACCACTAGCGAGATAGAAATAACAGACCCAGGTACTCCACGTATGGCCACTAAAAATGCTAGATTCTTCAGTTACCACCGCGTGTATCTCAACAATCAAACAAGATAGGGAGCAACATATTGCACTATTGTGTTCGCCGCCCCGCACTTCCGCTAGCAAGATAAGAATTACAAATCCAGGTACTCCATATCTTGTAGCAACAGAACCAATTTAGATGTATTCGTCCAACACTCCCATGTCGCCTCGCGACGGTAGCCACGCTCACAGTAGGCAGAGTCCATTACGCCATGTTAACGCGCTGACAGGCTATAGTCACAACATTATGTCATACCAAACCTGTTTTTCCTGATGGATGAGCAATTTCAAGATAAACTTTACAACCTACCTTCTTACACGTTTATATTATTGTTTTGTTCTGCTGTATCATGTGTGTTTTCCCACCCGTGAAGCGCTTCGAGCAACCTTCTGGTTGGCTACTGTGCTATAAAAGATTTGATATTAGTATTATCATTATTACTGTGATTTTCAGCATGACCACACCTTGGAAAGAACCTTTATATGTTATATGTTGCTTCCAACGAAGAGGATCACGCCTATGGGGAGAAGGTGCGCAATAGTCACCTGGGTATGTAGGGCAACTGATTTTTGAATACCTGTTATTTCTTTCTCTCAACTTGTTTTCATAGCTATTACAGCGCCTTCAAAGCCGAGACAAAAAACAGTAGGTTGTGATTCACGGACAGTAGGTTGATGTACGGACAGAGATTAGATGAGAAGGAGGCGGACGAGGATGAACTCAATGATATACGTTTGAGCTTATCCGAATGTCTTCAAAATCAGAGCCGCAAGCTTGCCTGCACCTGCTAAACAGTCGTAGTACTCATCCCACAAACACAGTCAGTGTTATTCTTTGTAGGGAGGGAGGGGGGATCCCTTGGAGACTGAGGAAGGCTTGTTGACAATTTCTGGGGCGTCTTGAGCAATTTCCAGGCAGCCAGTCTGTTGTTGCTACTTATCAGTATTAGTATGCGTTTCTCGCATGCACTTTGCTTTTCCCACCACCATTGGCTATGGAAGCCAACTGGTGGTCTCGAGCCTGACGGTAATTATATGAATTATTGGGTAGTCTCAACCACACATCTTTGAATGCTCATTCAATAATGTTCATATGACAAAAATACAGATAGCATATTCACATCAACAGAGAATGGAAAAGTTTAGAAGAAGATTACACACGTGATATAATGTACATATGCCAGGGTAATGAAGTTAACATGAATATAATGTTAGGCAGTGTAGGACCTCACGTCACATGGTGTTTTGAAATTAGGAGACCACGCTCGCCCAAAAGTCATTAGCAATTAGTCACACGCGTAAGATAATGCAATGTGCACTGATCAGGATAAAATATCTAGAGTTCATGGCCCATTGAAGCAGGTGTAATATAAATATTATGAATAACATGTTCATGCATCTACACGTTAGGCAGTGTGGAGCCTCACGTCACGAAGTGTTTTCACCTCAACCGTACCTCAAATAAAATTCCAAGAACAAGCGTGCCCAGAGGCCATCAGCAATCGGTTACACACATAATGCTGTGCACTGGTCAGGATACAATGTATCGAGTTCATGGCCTAATAAAGCGGGTTTAATATTAATCATATGAATATCATGTACGTGCCTGTACATGTTAGGCAGTTGTCACAAAGTGTATTTAGGCCTACCTCGGATGTGCCTCCAATCGCATTCCGAGAACATACTTGTCTAAAGGTCATTGGCAACTGATTACAATGATAACCTGAGGATATTGACAAAATGGCCTCATACGATATCAGAAACTAATCCAGTGATCAATTTGTACGTCTGAAGAATGGGATTGGGGCCTGGGCCTACTATTTACAATACTGCGATTGCCACCGGGAGGTCAATGTAGTTTCCTGACCGAAATCACAAGTAAAAACAACTTGTTGATAATTGTTAAGACGTATATACTACTTAACAATTACCAACAAGTTTTTCTGATGTACTTAGACAAACTCATGACTTGTTCGATTCTCGCAAATGGAATAAATAGGTAGATGTTACATAACTGCTGAAGAAGTTGATAATTTGTTCTCTAATAAACGTCGAAGACGGCTTGTGTCATGTCGAAGGGAAAACTGCATTGAATGAACTAGGTGGGCAATTCTTTCAGCAGTAAACGGCAGAACCAGCGCTGACTACCGGTCAGTACGGAACCAGTTCATCATCGCAACTACGTCCACTCAACTGCAGTCATGAGTATGATATAAGGTGAGCATTGGGAGAATAGCCTAGTGTAAAAGTTACGGTGACTGGGTAATTCCAGCTCGCAGTTATCAAAGCGCATGCTCGAAGCAGCTAAAAATTCGGGGAAAAGACGGAATTTTTGAAAAATAGACTGGAACCAATCTTCATCTTGAGGCAGTTTCCCCGCTATAGTACGGTAGATAGGTGAGAGAATTGTGAGTTTGATGAAACAAGCATGACATTTTGCTCATAGCTGAAGTCCCCCCTTGTGGTAATTTTTGGAGGTAAGGACATCTTCAATTGGCCATGTAACCAAAATAGCGGCTATTTTCAGAATGGACGCCACTGCTCATATAGGTTTCCATATTATTGTTGATTGAATCAGTTACAAGGGTGGAAATATTCCACTTTTGAATAACAAATGAATGTAGTATCCTTTAGTGTTATGGATTTCAGATATAGGCCATTCTTTATCAGCACTGTCTCCCAAAATGGTGGCCATCTTCGAAATGGTCGCCTCTGATATGTGTAAGTTGAATCAGTTTTGTGTGGGAACGCTACTCCTTGTATCACAGATCACTAGATTATCCGCTGTTGCTAATCTTCAGATATAGGGCTATCTCAATTAGACCTGTAACCAAATGACGGTCATTTTCAAATGGCTGCCACCACTGAGATGTAATATTAATGTAGGTTAATCAGTTTGGATCAGTTGGGGTGGAAATTCTCCCCTTTTGTATTATACAATTATACCTCAGTAAGTTTATTGTTCACAGATCAGTTGGAGTGGCAACTATTTACTTTGGAATGTAGAATAGTATCAAAATCTCATGCTTGTTTCCCCAAACCCACATTTCTAGCAAATATTTCACCTATCTGCCGTACTACTATTGGTTTGCAAATATTCATTCGTTCTTTTTTTCATTTGTGTCATCGAACAGAGCATAAAAACAAACGAACATGTATGCGATGAGGGTATACCTTCTCAGTGATTTTGATTCACTGCCCTTGAAGACATTTGTTTGTGCCAAGAGATGGGTGAGCAAATTGTACCGTTGCATAACAATAATAACATTATTTTGATGAAACCCCGCGTGAATCAGTGTCGTGTAAAACTGCTGTTTTTTGTCGCACTTCGTTCGGAGCCTTGCAGTCCATATACATCATACATCATACAACAATAACAATAAACATATCAGTGAGCTCCTAAGGGTAAGTTTTCAACACTGCCAGATAGGGCTCTGACCACGGAATCCATGGCTCAATTGTAAAGATATGTAATGATTACTACCACCAATGAACTGAAGAATGGTTGCTGGCTTGGAGGTACAGATATAGGCGAGGTTGTGTCGCACTTAGTTCTTCAAAAACAATTCAATTTTTTAATCAATCAAACTGAAGTGAAACTGTCCTTAATCTCGGTCCAGTGGAAACATTAGTTGTAATAAGTAATATCTTCAAAATAGTCGAATCGCTATGGATGTATGTGTTTACGTCAAGGCGATGAATATTATTCATGACCATACTACAATCCTGGAACGTTTTTGTGCATGTACTCTGTCAATCTCGTCGTTAACTCATGCTATTAATTTGTGCAACCGCATGCACTGTTCATACCAGCCTGATTTGTACTGCAACATCTGATGATGATTAAAGTCACGACTACCAGAAAAATGCAAATATACAATAAACACGTATCTGCAGTTCTTATTATTTGGAATCATAGACATGGCTGAGAAATACACATCAATCGAGGAAGTATAAACAGTCTGCTGAGCAATTGTTACCCTTTGCACGTCAGTGGAACTATTTTCAACATAGAATCAATCAAAGATAAGAGGCCAACATCAGGCGTTATTCCTTTTTAAAATGTGTTCCCGGACAAAACTCTCGATCTCTGCAAACAGCGATAAACAACTCATTATCTAGATGAAGAACATTGTGAGTCATTTGGTAATTGAAGTGTCAACACACAAGAATGGCTCGATTATCGATATCAAAACAGCAGCCTCAGGAGGCACAGGCGCAACTGATATCATGTTACTATGTGCTGTTTTTAATTAATTGCCTGCTTTTCTCGACAAAGAATAATTTCGAGACGAACTATAGCAGATCAGAAACAACATCAATAAGAGTATTAGCGTACATTTCACAGTTAAGCATTGAAATAGGTTATGTCCTAGTATCATCTATCTTTATAAAAAAAGAAGTAGTCTGTTGCAGTTTCACGCTAATAAATAACTTCAACATTTATGTGCTACAGACACGAGGAATGGAAAATTACCAGCTGATTGTTATTATACATGTTTAATTAGGTTTATTTTGTGTATGCTCATGTCAAGACAATACACGAAGGGAAGTCGGGGGAAGAAAACTACAGGTTTGGGTATTCACCCCAAGCCGCGACACCTGATCGTAAACTGCTCACTAATGACCAATTCCCTCTGAAGACTGTCTCCAATGATGATGAAAATGCACTCAGACCGTGCGATCAAGAACAAACTCATAGAAATCAGGGCTCAGGAGCTGTAACACCACAGAGATTGGTACACAGAACGGAATATGAAGTCAACCTCGTATGGGTGAGAGAACCTATCAATGTTCATTATATTTGGATCATGAGGAGTTGGGTCATTGAATGTAATCGCAGAGAATGGGATGTAAAGAGCAGTGTAGTTGTCAGACGACAACCTGTAACAGTTATTGGTATATATATATATATATATATGTGCGTTCGATTAGATCTGTGCCGCATGTATGAAAAACATACTACATATACTTTTGTTAAATTGTTGTTATTCTTTATTAGAAGAAGTATATATCCTACATAAGCAGTCGTATTTATTAGATGTCCTGATATCTTCCACTGATCTATGTCGCGACCGACCTCATAGTCAAGGAATTCCATTATTAGGAAACTGCGCTTGGTCAACTGAAATTGCAATTTGAATTTTTGCTTTTAGCTAATTGCCATCACGAGAAAGTCAATATACTCATAACGTGTATACTGCATATCGCATAAATTAATTTATCAAGAGTTTATTATTCAGAGATTACAACAAGAACAATGAGTACAACCCGGATATACAATAGAGTACAGCACAGTACAATACAATACAGTAGTAGAGTACTATTCCAGTCCCTGTAAATTTGTAATTGTTGAAACAGGACACACTTACCCGAAAGATATGTCAAACTAGAATTGGCAGATTCGTGAGGCAAAATTAGATTTTTTGAATGCAATATTCAGTCAGCATATAATCAGTAGAACAGATATAAGGTCGTTTGAATGTCTAGAATGTTCAATGTATTTTAGTTCTGTTCATGAATGTACTTTCGAATTACAACTACTCTCACTATTTTCAAGATGCATTATTATTGTAAGAAGTCTGCCGGGAGCGTCTGTATATATAAAACAGTTTCGTCACTTCTTAACATGTCGGGTACGATCGTGGATGATTCAACTATGTACACACTTCCTTCCTAACTTTGGATACAATTTATTTCGATAGTTTATACAGTATGTGGCAGCAATCGAGCTCTCATGGGGCTGACATTCAAAATCGTTATATGTAGTCAAATTGGACAGACCAACTGTATGCCGCTCGGTATGATGAACTTTTTATGAACTCATCTACTGAATTTCCTTCGTACAAAATACAATTTACTATGAAGAGAATAATGCATAGTACATAGGCCTAATGGCAGGTCAGACGCACTCCCAGCATTAATGAAGACTGTTAACTCCCTCGATGCTTTCAGGGGCTCAAGCATGGATATAATACCAATTTGTTCCTAATAGATCTAATAACTAACTCATTATGTGTAATTTGTGTTTTTCGTATATGTCGTTCGTAAAGCCCTCTGGACAACCTCTAATGGCTAATGGCTAAACAGTTTATGAGTTGAGGTACGCCGTGTTACTAATTAGTTACTGCATACTGAGATTTTGAGAAAAGACGTATCATAATTATGTGAGTGGAGGAAAGAGGGGAGAATGATAATTAGGGGGTGGTTTTTGGACCATCAGCCATGTAATCTTATAAAAAACAACAATCAGTCTAAAGTCTGACATTGGTTCAGCCACGGGAATATGGTAATGATGATACAAATCTGTTGTCGCAACAACAAATATATATATATATATATATACATATATTGTTGGTAGTTGGTTATTCCTCTTAAAGTGTACTCCCCATCGATGTGTCGATATTGTTGTCACCTGTAGTGCTCGTGTAGTATTGTCAGGATTACGTCAAACGAACCTGCCTGATAAGGTTCTGATGAATGCATTAGCGTGCTCATGCCAATCGCACGTTGAAACTCCCAAGTAATTTCAATATGTATTTGTACAACAGTGCCGAACTAAAATAGGAACAGTTGCGGAACTGGGGAGTGGGACACGATAGAACTACAATCACCGGTCATTATCATTACTTTCCGTTCTGCTGAGCAAATCCCCTCTACCTCACCCGCCCAGAAGTCATGTGAGTTAACAGGACAACAACATCGAATAGGGGGTACGGGGTGGTGTAACAACTACTCTCGAATGAGATTGTAGCTGCATCCACCCTCAGCTTCCAGTCACCCAGCCTTCTCCGAGCCAGCGACCAGGTCTGGGCCTGACACACCCTCTAACTCCCAGAGGTACCCGAGCATCTGCGCTAACCAAGAGCTGCGAGGCCGACTCCAACCCAAAACAGGTACCGTGAAGACAGGACGCAATGGACATGGTCGCCAGCCGGAAGGCGTGCCATATGCTTGAAGATGCGCAGTTGACGATCACGACCGACGTTGCTAAACATTTTCATTTCCGCCTCCCCTAGGACCCTGACATTATAAGCACACATTTCTGCTAGCGGTATACGGAGGTGCAGCGAGGTGGGGTAGTCGGGGAGGAATCTAATCTCCGCCTCATCCCAACAGTGAGCTCGGTTCTGTAATCGGATATCGTGACCGTCTACTGACCCCGGGCTCCACAGCCGCAGTACCACTAATGGTAATGCCAAGTTAAGTGAAGGACCCATCGCCATCCAAGTTCTCACCCAACATCTGCATCGACTCAACAGCATGGTCTGAAGCATCACTAACATACTAAATGACTGGATCTTGGTCTTAGCCCACGACACGTAAAGTCCTAACGATTTGGCCTCACGGCCAAGCGTTAAAAGAGCATTCACTAGAGAATTCACAAACTCAGCAGGCGAAGCAGCGTCATCTGCGACGTCCGGGTCAGAAACCCTGACATCGCCGACGTGACACGTAAAACCTTCTCCATTCAAAAACAGATGTTTAAACATGTATGAGCTAGTGTACGACCCTGCCTCACCCGAGACCCCACCAGTACACTTCACAGCACTCTCAGTACCGTAAGTACAAAGATAATATCAGTTGCACGAGAAGTGACACATCGCGTTAATCGAGTATACCCCATCTCTACACACATATTCAAGAGCCTAGCGGTGATTGCGGTAGGCTACAAGATGGCCACAAGACACGGAGCGCCTAGGTTTCAATCCACAGTGGAGTTGAACCAGACTGTTTAGGACGCTGATTTGCAAGAAGCTGACGCCGAATTCATTCAGCGTCGATGATATTTGTACTGACATTCACTCCTCCCTCTCACTCATACCTCTTGCTATGGACCTTGATCCTTTGGTCAGTGAATATAACAACATCCTGGCTCGGGCCCATGACAGCTATGCTCCATTACTCAACAGAACCGTTATTCGTCGTCCTCACGCACCATGGTATTATGATACCCTCCGTGTGGCTAAGAGAGAGAGCGCCGCTGCCTCGAATGCAAGTGGTTGCAGACCAGGCTCACTGTAGACAAGGAGATGTATATTGGTCAGTGTGACTAATATAAAACTCTCCTCGATAAGTTGATAACCACACTGATCTCATGTCACAGACTGATCAAATATCCCTTTTTTCGGGTCATCAACAATCCTACTTCTCGTAAATCGTCCAGATCGCTGCCTACTCATGTCGAGGCTGATATTTTAGCAAATTACTGCAATGAGGTTTCCCATACTAAGGTCAGGAAACTTCGTGAAAGTCTGGAGCTTGTACCTTAATCCCCCCTTTTTGTGGTCGCTACTGAGTCATGTACGACCTGCTTTACTCATTTTTTGAAGTTTCCGAGGATGAGGTCCTTCGTGTCATCACGTCGTCTACTATTACGATCTCGAATCTTACTTTCCTCGGGAAGGTAATTGGAAGAGTGGTCGTCAATCAGCTACAACACTACTATGTTGAAAACCATCTTCATGCCCCGATGCAGTCTGCATTATTATTCAACAATAATAATAATAACAATAATAATAATAATTATGTGTTATCAGATGTAATCTGATTGTTATTACTCGAACAAGTTGAGAGGGAATGATGATACTGCCAAATTGAAGAGCGTAAAGTTTCTTTTACGAAATCCTTAATACATATCGACTTCAGCGTAATTTCCCTGAGGAAATCGATGTGAATGAATTATTCGTGGCAATGGGTAGACGGTTCAGGGTTGATTCCTGGGAGCAAATCATCCTCACAGAGACACTGAGGATTGCTGTTTAGCAGTTAGGCAATTAAAATATGGATGTAAATAATCTCTCAAAAAAAAATCATTACGAATTGAACAAGACGTTGATACAGAAACCAGTTGGCTGGTTGGTGGCGCACTGCAGACATAGAAGCCAGCAGGAAATTTGAAATATATCAACGTCTTAACTGAAGACTAGAGCATTCTGGACTTATGCTGTTAACAAGATTCTGACCTCTTTGGACCTCTGTTGACCTCTGACCCGACCCCAGAACAATATAGATCATGTACTCTTCATGGGGAAGACACATACAGAGTATGAGCTTGATCCACCTAGATGGGATCAAGTTATCGTGTTAACAACCTCAAATTAGCCAAAATATCGATTTTCACAATTTCCTATCTTTAGCTCCAAAAATGACCCCTGGTCTCCACCAACAACATTAGGGTTCCTGTACGGCCCATAACAAAGCTGCACACTACATTCAAACCTGATTCTGCATTAATGCTGTTAACACAATTTTCAGACGTTGACCTCGGTTGACCTCAGATGACCTCTGACCTGACCTCATGGGGATCACACATACCAAGTAATAGCTTTGTTCATCCAGGTGGGTTCCAGTTATCATGTTAGCAAGCCAGGCGTCACACACACACACATACACACACACGCACAAACGCGCACACACACACACATACACGTACACACGCACACACACAAATACTGTCATGACTGCATATATACCTTCGACTTCGTCAAGGAATAAACAAGAGTGCCAATGGCAGAGTAGCTCACATGGTACGTGTTAATTTAATTTGTCTCACTAACTGCAATCATGATGAGAAGTGAATAACTTAGCTAACCTTGATGTCATAATGGCAGTTGGGATTTTGAACCAAGAAATCCTTAACATCCGAACGGTATGAATGGGGC
>JAUOBX010403997.1:0-10622 GCA_032360705.1 Eupentacta quinquesemita
CACCAGCTGTCATTGGTTGAGCATGGGGTTGGTGGGGCTGCTCTGAAAGCGGAGTGGAATCCCTGTGTGTGGGTGGGTATTTGTGAGGCCATCTTCCACTGGCAAGTCCACTCCGAAAGGTTTCTGAGTTGCACTACTGGCTTGTAGTGTGTTGACCTTTTGCCAGCTGTTTTTCTTCAGAAATATATTTATGTTGCAGCTGCCACAGTGCGGAAGGTGGTAGAGCTATTTAATTTCATCAGACTGTTCTCGTGCTTGGTGCAGCCTGGACGTCTCACAGAGTATGACCTGTGTAAGGTTTCAGCTTTTGAGGTGCTTTTGCAATGGGCCTATTTTCTGAAATGTTCTAACGCTGCGATTGACTTTGTCAGTGTAATTTCAGCAAATGTACGCTGCCACCGTTGGCTAAGTATGCTCAGTTCACCTGGAAAGTTAGAACTATTCGTGGACTTATCAGTGGCATGCGCAGATAAGATGGGAGGGGGGTTCCCACACCTCTGGGCCCAGAAAAATTATAATTGGGGTATTTTGGAACAAAACAGTTGGTCACTTGGGGAATTTGGGGGTCCGGGGGAAATGGATCCTGGCCCACCACCTTCCAATTTCTGCACATGCCACTAAAACCATCTTTCAACAATAGGTGTGTTTCCTTCCGTTTATATGATTGGACAGCAAATTGTTTGGGGAATATGAGAGCATGTACCTGCCTGACTAATTTACGTTGTTTCCCGAGAGGAAAGGACGGACAATTCCTGAAAGTAAACAGGCAACAGTCATGAAAGGTCAAGTAAAGGTCAAAATATCTGGCCTGAACGTGGTCACATCAGAAACTGTAGATTAGGTGAATCCAGAGAGATTGGCGTGATCAAGCTAAACCAGCCTATATGATCCTTTTCAACAGAAAATGAAACAGATAAGAGCAACATATATTTTACTTTGCATTGATTCAATATTGTGGTTCGTTCTATTATTTTCATCAGAACGATCGAAAATTATACATGTAAAGGTAACTTGCACTTTTCACTATCTGTTCCGTTGTGGACCAGACCTTTGACAGCCTGCCCGTTGACATCCGATCACTACAAGCTCCAGGAACCTTTAAGAAACCTCTAAAACCCCATCTCATTCAATCGTATTTTCATTATGAATTTTCTCTTCTCTTGGACTTATTATTATTATTATTATTAAACAAATTTAGCTATTCGTGTCTTCGTGATCGTCTGCTATTGAAGAGCACTGATTATGTCTTTGCTGGGATGGGGATTAGGACGATCTGAGACCCAATTATATATCGCACATGTCTTTACCAATATTTTATGCGTATATAACAACGTTCTCTCATAGGCATTCCTGACAACCTGTAACTTAATATTTAGTTTTCCCCATATTACCCATGCGTGTCATTTCCTCCTTTGTTATCCTATCGCGAAGGTTAGTATTTTATATTTTTCATACGCTTTGGATACGAATCCATCAATCACTGAAGGGAAATGTAGCCAATTTTACGTATCGTGAAAATGTTATTTTGGATTTACTAATCCCATTAACACGGCATGTGAACATTTCGGAGATTCTTACCGAAAAAGGTATCTTATAGATAGGAAGGAGTCAGTGAACTAGCATGATCATCGCCCGAGGATCAATCGGGATGTAAAGATAACTTGGCATGTCTTGTGAGATTCTTCTTCGCGTGATTCACATGTTTTGGTTAACATGCCATGTGAAAAAAATTGAACTGGAAGTTCGTAAGGGTCGTAAGGCTGGCATCAAAATTTCAAATGAGTGATATTCCTAACATCTAGTTTGTCACTCTAACGGTTTCACCACCACCATCGTAGATACTATATGTTATGTCATGTATTCAGAATGAAGTCCATACATTTGAGAACACTATTATGCATGCGGGCGGTACAATCATATATGTCGGATAATAATGTGTGTAATTGTGTGAATGATCTTTCTCTTTTTCAAAACTTTTGATTACCAGTGAAAATGTAGCCTACCCAATAATTATTTCTTCATATAGTGCTCCCTGTGTAATTGTTCACATTTAGTTAGAACATTTGCTCTTTTTTTGCTCTGATCAGCATGACAACTGAGATAAATGATTCATCGTGATGTGTGTGTGTGTGTTTTCTTGTTTCCCGAAACGACGTACTAACGTTCATTCACTCCTTCCTGTTCGAATATTATTACAACCACATAGTCAATGAACATATTAACACACACGACGCCCAACATACTGAACATACATATTTTGCCAGCTGTCTCGAATGTATTACGACACTCTTACCAACTGTTTTTTCCTCACGGCTATCCTATAACGAGCGCCATTCCATTTCAATCAAGTCGCCTGCATGTACATCGGTCTCCTGTGCCCTTCATATCAGGTGGCGGATCAGGTTCCTTCCATATCTATTACATTTGGTATTTGATGCAAGATCGAAATCCATCCAATGAGAGGCTGTAAATTTCCGTTTTTTCATCAATACGTTGGTTCATCGAGAGTTTGTTTACCGTGACAATTATTATCTGGCAGTCTATAATCTATCTATCTATCTATCTATCTATCTATCTATCTATCTATCTATCTATCTATCTATCTGTATATCTATCCATTCATCTCCATGTCTATCGATGATCTGTCTGCCTGCCCGTCTGTCCGTATGTCTGTATGTCCGTCCACACGCGTCCGTATATGTGTTTGTCCGTCGGTCCGTCCATTATCTATCCATCCATCTAGTTATACTCCTATGCACTGAATCGCCTTACCACCCATCGAGAGATACATCTACCCATCAACATATCAATCAATATATCTATCACTCTTCCCTGTGTTGATGTCGATGTATCGTTCCGCATCGTCATGCCGAACAAATATTTCATGGCTAGAATTATTTTAATTAGAATAACACTCATTCGCTCTTCGTCACAGCAATTCACTTAGATTATATCATCTCTTCTTCGTCTGATTACCCAGTTCGACTAATCGATATATACCCTCTATAAATATTGTATTATATCATATAAGGCATGATGATATGTGATCAACTTTTGATGATTCAAATGCACTTGGCTAGTCAGCATAAGTATAATAACCACAATTAACGACTTCTTCCACGAATTTGCATTTTGTCATTCTGGTGTTGTTATTCAAACATCGTGTTGTTTTCGAACGCTACTTGATGGGGGCAATGCCACTTATTCCGATATGGTGGTGTTCATTCGACTGTGGGATTCACACAGAATGGTCTCACCTTAGCGACCTTACTCATGCGAGTCATTTGAAAAGCAGTCACACACCAGCATTTGCTCCATGCATATGCAATTTTTCTCACTTAACCAATAGCAGCGACTCTCATGTGTAATATGTCTCTCCCAAGTCGCGTGGTCTTGATTCTTGAAGTACATACACCTAGCTACCATGGCTAATAACTGAATTATTCGTAGTCGTTCACAATGAGCGCTGAATTGTTAACAGAAACGGCGTTGGTTGGTTGGTGGGCTGTATTTCGCGACCTACATAAGCTCATGCACGTCGAATGAGTGCCATTATTGTGGAATGTTTGATCAAGTTAATCGAAATTGTCATAACATATCGTGCTTTGGTGTTTGGTATATTAATATAATTGGTACCGGAAGAAACGAGCTAGTGTCGGTGTAATTTTGGTGCAGCATTAATTCATTCTCTCGATCGGCATCAGACATCGTTATATATGTGGAAATTTGTAGACTTAGTCTCGCGATGGAATGAGGACAACTTTTTTTCCTCTCGGATTGTTTCCGTACGTGGCAACTGAGGAGTATTTGTCAGTGTAATTTCAGCGGATGTACATGGGTAAGTTTGCTTAGGACTATTCGTACATGCACCTATTACCAATCGATGGGGTTCCTTCCGTATATACGGCCGAACAGCAAATGGTTTGGGGACTATGAGAACATGTATGGCCGTACTTGCGTGACTAATTTGACATTGCCCTCAATAATATGGGACGGGCATTGCCTGGAAGTCAGGTTAACGGTCATGAAAGGGGGAATGAAGGTCAATAATGGTTAGTTTAAAACGTCGGTTCACATAGGAATTTCAGACTATCTGGCCTGATCGCATCAGCAACTGTGGATTATGTGAATCCAGATAGATTGGCGTGATCAAGCTAAACTAGCCTAATAATCTCTTACAACAGACAATGAAACGGACTAGTGCAACAAATATTTTTCTTTGCAATGATTCATTGTTATGGTCCGTTCTATTGTTATCATTCGAACAATCGAGGATTATACTTGTAAAAGTGTCTTGCACTCCGTTGTTCCGTTGTGGACCAGCCCTCTGGTTCAGCCTGCCCGTTGAAATATGATCACTACAATCTCTACATGCCGTTAAGAAATATCTAAAACACAATCTCATTCTTTCGTATTTTCACCATGACTTTTCTCTTCTCTTGGATTCGTTGTCTCTGCAGCGCAATTAGCAGATTTCGCTCTGGATTCTGCGCTTTATAAGACTCATTATTATTGTACTACTAGTTTCCTATTCTCCTGATGTGTTTTTGTTGCAGTTCATTTTCATACATACTATTTTGCATCCAAATTTCAAATGAGTGATATATTTTTGCGCGAAGAACGATTTAACTTAATTGGTGAAGTTTACTTCCTAACTAACCTCTGCTTATTTGCCACTCTCATGGTTTCACCACCACCATCGTGGAGACTATATGTTATGTCATGTGTTTAGAATGATAGGCTAATAATAGGCTATGACGATATGACGATACTGCAGTAATTCGATTGCTCTCGCTACAGGTTTGCTCCTCCCGGATAATAATTTGTGTAATTGTGTGAATGATCTTTCTCATTTTCGTTATCGCGAGCATCTTGTTCATTGTAATATGCGAATTAGTCACATCGGCGTGATTGACAAATCATGTGGACATTTCTGAGATTGGAAGTTCAACGTCCCAACTTAAAAAGTTTTCTAGATAGACAGGAGCCATTGAGCCCAGTACATTATTACTTAGCATGACTATTGTCCTGGAATAGATCGGGATGCGATGACAGCATGGTGTATCTTGTGAGATTCTTCTCGGCGTGATTAACATTGTATGATTAACGCGCCATGTGAACATTTGTTAGATTGTCAACGTCTCAAATGGAGAGGCTCTTTGGATAGACAAATGTCAGGTAGATATTATTTGATAGTTGTCACTTAGCATGATTACCGCTCTAGCGGTCTGTTTCAAACCCTGGGCATTATGACAATTCTTGACATCTATCATTTGCACCTGGGAATATCCATGTATCGTCTAATAAACGAGCTCTTCCTAAAATCGGTAAATTTCCCAACTTTATATAATCATCAAGTTCAGGGTTATCGCACTAACATGCGACTAACATACGGAAATATTGTTTTTAATAAAATGGTATTCATTTGTGCACCTTTTCTTCAAACTCAGCAGTTTTATTAGTATTCACTATTTTCAAGCGCTGGCTAATTTTCATCTTTACAATGGTGAATTCGTGATATGTGAGTTTTGAAGTTATTGTTCTCCGGGTCGCTCCTCGCTCCCCTCTCTTCATCTTCTTCTTTTCTGATCTCGTTTCGTTTTGGTGGCCAGGTTTCGTATGAGTTGTCCAACTTTTCCTGGTCTCCATTCATTCCAGTAATTTTGTTTCTGTATATAATCGTTTATGGTTCAGGGAAGAGTGTTATATTAAATTTGCTTTTGTTCACTGAAATGATAAATAAACGGAGACTGAATCAATCGGGCTGTAAGGAAAGCATAGTCGTGTGAGATCCTTCGTGAAGCGAGAGTTGCATTGAAATGTCAACTTATCCATATTTTGAGTGATGAATGCTAACCTTAAAAAAAGTTGGTTGTTCCAGACTAACCTTCGCAAATTTGTCATTATCACGCATCCACCACCACTGTCGTCGAGACTATGTTATGCCATGTATTCAGAATGTAACCTATACACTTGAGGACACTATCAAGCATGCGGCTTGTACAGACGTATTTTACCTTCAGTCATTCTGTGATACTCCAGTGAATTGATTGCTCTCGCTTCAAGTTCACACGTCCCGGGATTTCTTTCAATTATCTGAATGTTCTTTTCTCTTTTGTTGTTATCGCGAGCTTTTTCGCGAGATTTTTGAGGTTTCATGTTCAGCGTCTCAACCGCATAAGATATTTAGATGGACATAGGTCAGTGTACCTAATACCTCAATACTAAGCATGAATTTCAACTTTTGTATCGAACTAACTAGCTGAATTTACCCAAAGTATTGTACTTGACGGAATGCGCAGTACGCTAATTTCGACCTATCCATATCTGAAAGAAATGGGGTGGGGAGGGGGAGGGCTTATATTAACCCGTTGAGTTGGCGAAATGAACGACTTCCGTTTGATCGAACACTCCCAAACCACATGAAGTGCAGTGGTGAAATGGCTACAAAAAATTGGGTCTGTTTGACTACCGTTCTCTGGTCATATATATTATTGAGGTAGCCCATGGTGCATTCTGAATGCTTATACGTTAGATCCAATTGAGTGTACCTACCCTTACAATTCTCGAATGAAAACGCGATCAATAAATACGTGGGACCATCGGAATACACGCAGATGAAAGGCTCAAAGCTGATCACAGGAAACATGCGGGCAAACTCTCCGACGATCCTGGGGAGTAAGCGGCAGGTGCAGGTTCCACTTATTTGCTCACAGCTTCGTCCTTACCCTCGGAAAACTGCCTCGCCCAAGGGCACTCATTTTGTCACGTGCAGGAGATAAATCGCCAGTTTGAAGCTGTACTGACTGAGCTATTCACCAATAAAATAACCAACCCTCGCTAACCCACCCTGCATTCCTGAAGTTCTACAACACCCACGTCTAACGATTCGCTCGTGATCAGGTCGATAACATACCGTAACTGTCGCATTACAAGCACGATACATCAGAGAGTTCTTCTGGATCAGACTGAACTAATTATTTTTAATAATACTTTCTCTTTGAATATCGAATCAATATTGCACGCCTCGACGCGCTCGTGTTACTTCTGTACGTCAGTCCATTCATACAGCCATTCAGAGGGTTCCGGTACGCACATACACGAGTATGGTAATACGTGTCTCGTTCAGTATATACTGTGATTTGGAACACATACATCTATCCTTAACTGATGAGACACTGTTACGTGTGCGTGATTCTACAGCTGGAACTGACACAACTGGAATGAAACATGTTCCTGAGTTTAACCAGTATCATAAGTATACTTAATACCATGATTCTCATATGCGGCTTACTAGTTGGCTACAATTCAACAACAACAAATTCCCCTGAGCATAGTTAGAACGGAAACATGCCATAACTATACGGCTCAAAGTATGATCCATTATGAGATACGGTACTTCTTGTCTTCCTGTCTTGTCTTATTTGTCATTATAACTGAGAACATAATGTTGATGCACTATACTGCGCGCCTCAACGCGCCGTTATTGTGACGCCTATTAAGTCAGTATAAATGTTCAACCGTTCGACTACGAATACATGTGAATAGGCGTCGTACGTCATCACAACATGACATGGCTTTTATTATTATTATTATTATTACTACACAGGTACTTATAAAGCGCATAATCCCGGAGCTCGATGCGCTGCACAGATACGGAAAAAATAGCAAAATACATTTCTCAACCATAACCTTGCTTTAAAAAATGGGTTTTCAACGTGGATTTGAAAGTATTTAGAGTACATGCTTGCCGGATGCTTGACGCCTTTAGATAGTATTTAGAATATATTTTTGTTTGTACTATTTCGAGAGTAAATGAAAGTGAATTATGATCCTAGATGTTTTCTCCGAAGCTGATATTATCTAACAGCCAGATTCGTACAGAATATATTATAACTACGGATATTGACAGTATTCACAGCCTGGTTTGTGTCACACCAACCTCCAGTGAACCCATCTTAAAAGAGCCTAATTCCAAGCCAACAGGGGCTGCGGCTATATATGCAATTAGGCGACTCGGTGTAAAGGTGTCACATGTACCACCCTTGTCAAAACGGCTCGGTTGCCGGTTGCATAAACGCTCATATCATAACGGAACTGTGAGTGCACCAACAGGAATATATTGACAACGAGCTAGAGACCATTTCGAATAATCGCTGACATAATTTGTTCGGCGAACGGTTTAGTAATGTCGTTGATACATCTCTTTGTGACAGATTCGTGGAACTATTTATCTTGAAACAACAAATCATCTGTATTAAATGTGTACCTTTGAGCGGGTTTTCATAAACAGTCAATAACTGTCACAAGTTTTATATTATATATATACATGATATGTGGCATGTTTCGGGGTAGTTTTTACCCGGAGTGCAGTCAGGACTGAGTCACTTTTTCAGGAGCAATTAGCATGCTGGCTAATGCCGTAACTCGTTGATGCAGTTCCTCGGTACCTACCGGGGTCTAAGCTATCATACAATTCAATGTCTGAGATGCTATTCACGGCGAATTCAGATTTGATGGATGCATATATCCGCCGTACGGAACAGTAACTTGTTTTCATTTCCATTCGTTGGAAGATGATTTTAAAAGGTGAGGTAAGATTGATTGTATCTGGAATGCGTTCTCGTTTGTTGCTCAAGGCATACATGCGTTGCGGCTATATGCAATCAGGCGACTCTGTGTGAATGTGTCACATGTAGCACCCTTGTCAAGAAGGCTTAGTTGCCGGTTGCATAAACGCTCATAGCATAACGGAACTGTGAGTGTATAGTCAGGGATTAATTGACAACTAGCCAGAGACCAATGTGAATAATGACATGAATTGCTCAGCGAGCGGTTTAGCAATATCCTCGATACTCCTCTTTGTGACATGTTCATGGGACTATTCAACTTGAAACAACATATCATCTGTATTAGATGTGTACCTCTAAGCGGATTTCTATTGACGATAAATAAATTGTCACAAAGTATGATCTGTAGTACGTTTCGAGGTAATGCACACCCGGAGTGCAGAACATAGTCACTTTTCCGAGAGTAATTAATTACTCGTAGACATGGCATGGATATAGTTGTTTTTAGTAATTCAATGTCATTCACGACCATGACGACGAAATCAGAATTGGTAGATGCATCCCTATGGAAGAATATGATTTATTTTTATTTGCTGGGAAAGGATATTCAAAGTGAGGTTAGTTTAATTTCTTATATATACCGTAAACTTTGACACGCGGGGTAACTTTGATACTTCTGGATTTTATTGAAATGACTGAATGCCATCTATTTCTGCAATTGTTTCTCTCTTGTTATCTCCTCGCATATTTAGGGGTAATGTTGGAAGAGTTTTGCTCAAACAAGATTATTATGGTATATAATACCGGATGTAATATATGAACAAATAAAAGCTGCCCTAATTTGCATAATTTGGGGACAGCACTCGTTACCATTGTAAGAATTATTTTAGGTTTTTGCAATTCACAGCACCTGTAATGTATACAAATTCGAACTTTGCAAAGGATATATTCAATTTGAAATTTTTGAGAAAAAATACTGTTGCTTTCGTTCAGTATATACCTGTCGGAGTTGCCCAAAACTGGGGAATTCACATTTTTACTTTACCAATGACATAAATTTTGGAAAGAATCTCCCATTTGTATAAAATTTGATTTGTATGAACATCCAATGTTATTTCTAAAATAAGGAATGGGTGCTCCTCATTTACCTTTTGATTTGAACGACAACAAATATAAGAAAATACTGTCAGAGTTACCCCAGTATACAGTACCCTCTCGTTGAATGTTCAGCGTGAGGGAATATAACAGAGCAAAAACTGGGGTGGGCGATGGTGGGTGGTAGCATTGTCCCTTGTGAATAACCACACATCTATACTGAAATATACTCGATGATGTACCTAGTCAAGAACTTGCAACAGACAATAAGTGCGACAGCAATATCTATGTATGCATCCTTCCCTTGTCGTGGGTCAGTAAATTCGACTCGCTGTCTGGCGAGAACCGGTATTACACATTCAGCAGATATGTTATATTATATAGGAATAGTATTTTGCGGATATGTAACATTATAGGGGGATAATTTTGTGGTTATCACAGGTGGCAACTGCATGAAGAAAGAACGGGTATCAAGAATCACTTATCTTAGACTAGCGGGTCAAATATTGTTGGCATTTTTAGCCAATTGACATCACATCGTTTCTTTTGAATGTAATGGAAACTATGCTTGAATTTTTGCGGAATTTGATGGAATTCTGTTCCCTTATCGACTACCATCAGTATAATGTTCGTCATGGCCGATCCCCTGGAGACCCACTTTTATAAACCGCGAATTAATGGGCTTCAGTAGGGTATTGTCCTTGATATTGCCCATGTCTTTTACCGTGTGTGCCATGCTGGCTAACTTACCTGATTTTAACTTCAGTGCCAACCTGATAATAAACATGATTCACGACCTTAGAAGCGGGGTGATTGTGTTCATGACTGTTCCTTACTACCATACAGATGAACTGGTCATCGTTTCACCGATTGGAAACGAGGAATATATATATTTTTTTTATCCCTCTTTTATTTTCAGTTTTCTGACATGGTAACATAAAACAATGATCGTACCAT
>JAUOBX010404108.1:0-10622 GCA_032360705.1 Eupentacta quinquesemita
AGAAGTTCTCGCTGTTTCCTCCAGGTAGGGAACAGCAAGATGGACCGTGCACCTACAACTCTTTTGGGTTGAACTGGACAATTGGTCCTGTCACATTACTCGGGATTACTTTCACAAACAATAGCGCAGATCTTTTCAAGCTTAATTATACTCTCAAGCTATCGAGGCTGGAGCGTCTTCTAGGTATCTGCTCCCAGAGAAATCATAGACCAATTGGTAAAATTAATATTGTTAAGACATTGGGACTTTCTGTGCTGGTTTATCTATTCCAAATCCTCCCCAGGATGTTATTGAATAACATTATTTTCAATTTTATTTGGAGTGGGAAACCTGACAAAATTTCCCGTTCTGCCAATGTTGGTACCTTTGGTTCAGGTGGAATAAGAGCAACTCATATCAATAGTTTCATCCATAGTTTGAAATGTACTTGGGTGAACAGGTATAATAGCAATATTGATATCTACTGGAAGATTTTTCAGATTTTTACTTGGAACAATATGGGAAATCATTCCTTTTCAGCTGTTAATTAACAAATAACATGGATATCCAGAATGCCTTCGTCAGGGATTTGTGCCATGCTTAGTTTTTATATTAGTATTTATATAAGTGCCTGATGTAGATTTTGGAGAGCAGAAGATGTGGAATAATCCTTCTATTACAATTGGAGGAAAATCCAGTTTTATATAATTTCTTGTTCAGGAATGGAATTGTGTATGTGAAGGATTTGCTGGATGATGAAAATCGTTTTTCATCATTGGTAGGGTCCAAAGAAAAGTACAGTTTGGACTCTTATCCATTCACACTTCAATATAGTATTATAAATGCGACCCCCAGCTCATGGAAGAATTGGTTGGTAGAGACAAGTCACCATGGTAACCTTGATATTGATATCCAGTCTCATCCCTGTGTTCCAAACAAGTATTAATAACATTGTGAATCAGATTATAATTCTTCCAGTGGCAATTCCCAACTGGAATGCTCTTTTCCAAATTACTGATAAACAGTGGAGGGATACTTTCCATTCCACTCTGTGTTCCACTCTCCAAATTGCAATATTTTCATTTCTGTTGTCTTCATCGTAATTCTTGGTACTAATTATTATCTTAAAAAATGGGAAAAGTTGACAACCCACGGTGTGATTTTTATCGGCGCTATGATGACACGTTAATGCATTTATTCTGAGATTGTCCAATTGTCTCAGTTGAGCAAGCAGAGTTGGGTCAACATTTTCACTGTAAGGATATCAAGTTTTCAAGCATCTATGAATCATCCGTATAATTTCCTCATCTTCTACTTGAAATACTACATTTTCCGGGCGAAAAGCAATAATGTGAATGTTAGATGTAATGACTTTTTGTTCAATCTTAAGTATGCCCTGAGAATTGAGAACGAATTGAAGAAGCGTGGTAATACGTATGCTTCTTATGAGCAGTTGAAAGAAAGTTATAGAACCTGTGAAATGCTCTTTATCTAATGGTCAAGTACTATAACGTTTTCTGTATGTGTCCTTCGGGAGTGCATCGGCCTAAATTGGTAGCTATTATGTTCATATCACATGTATTATGAAAATAAGCTGTGGTAATAAAACAATCACGCGATTCACACACTATTCATTACCGGAACATATGGGAAACGGTTGCTGGACCTATGGATGTTAAACTACCGAGACATGACGAAAGGGCCTCCGAAATCAGAATAGTATAGCAGTGATTTTGAATGAAATATGAGCAGTTACGACAAGACTGGATAAATTCTGGCTATTGCAGTATCGAATCATGTACTCGCTAGGCTATTTAGGATCCAAACTAGACTTACCCAAGGGCTTGGGGACGTGGAATGAAAGGTACTCTTCTGATGAAATACAGTGGAGAAAGTTCCTAGATGAGGAAAATCCTTTATTTGAGCCTAATTGTTATATAATATATTCACGGATTGACCATACATTCATGAGTGCAGGATTATTAATAATACCGCGTCCGGTTTAAAGATTGACTGTAGCCTGAATATCTACAACACGTTTCAATTTAACTTGAGAGGTATATCATGTATCCCCGCGGCAGACTGCCAAAGATTGAAGATTGGGGAACATGATTATTATCAGTCCGTAATCAGTTCTGATCCTGATTGTACGATGGGGGAAAATTTTCAACACACTCAATCTGCATCCATCGATCAATGTTCGAGGCGCCGTATGCTGTGGGCCTCGGCTGTGCATGCACAGATGCACTGAACTTTCTCACATGAAAGCTGTTTCGACGCGAGAGATATAGGTTATCGTTCGGTTGATATATGTAGTGGTATCTATTTATTTTTCATGTGAGGAATGGTTTGCAGTCACACTAATTATAGACTGAATGACTGCTTACGTGATAGACCATTGATTAATCATTTTCTTCAGATACTATCGTGCTTTTCCAATGGCTCGTCATAGCGGCAACCTGACAGAAGCCTCCCGAGCGACGCGAGAGGAGGCATTATGGAAGCTCTCTGATCACTTAGAGCAATACCATTTGAAATCATTCGTCAAGGCCATGTCAGATTTATTTACTGATGGTATGATGCATAGTTGGGATGATTAGGCCAAGATTAATTAAGTCATTCAGTATTTTGTCATGCAAACATCACTGTCCCCGAACCACATATCCCCGCTTATTCTGACAGACCATTATTCATGAACATATTAGAAAATGCATTGTCGACTCTACAGTCTACAATTTACCCAGAATACACAGCAGCCGCCACGGTTGCATGCCTGTATTATCAGTCAATACTCACCAAATATCATCATTAATTTGATTTCTTGAAATACCATACGACACTGTTTCTCTTCCCTCAATGATGATCCTGCTGGATATAACTTCTCGAGAACGACCCTGTAGTATAAGTTATGTAAATCGTGAAATTGTGCTCTTCCAGGAAAACGTTCCATTAGTTGAATTGTATTCAATGAGGCGGAGCCAAGTTGAACGAACGATTTTCGATCATTCGATTGACAATTGACAATTTGGGCATTCCAAACTTGTGATATCTGAGAAAAACAAACACACAAACAGACACACACAAACGGGAACCTTTTTGCGCATACATCGTTACTGTACCACTTGATACCCATGGGTAACCCATCATAGGGTACCCTTCAATGCAAGTAACTCCACCAGGAGAAGTGCTACCATAGTTACCGTGGCTATGGCGAACAGCCCCAGTGGAAATAGTGGTCCTTTGAAACTGATGAGATAATGGGAATATAGTGCCGTGTACATGTGTACCAAATATAGTCGCCATCACTCAATCAGGCTTGGAAATCACTGCACTATAAATCCATCTGCCCATAGAGAAACGATAGATGTTTGAGAGGCTTCAACTGGCGAAGGAACGACGTTTGCAAGACGTAACGACGAAGAGTTGTTTCATTATATTTCAATATTGATACGGTCGAAAGTGGAAATTACTGTACGACTGCTGCCCTCTCTTATTATGCAGGTTTCCAATGACTTCTTCTAACTCTAACCGGTCGGCTTGGAGAGAAGCTTGTGAGGCCCTCTCTGTCTGCCGTCCCTCTCCCGCGAGTAGCTGCTAGGCTCATCGGGTTGCTCTCGTGGGACCGAACTGACACGACACGCCCATTCATTTCGAAACGGAGAACATCGAACCTCGGGAACATCAACCTCGGGAACATCGAACCCCGGGAGCAACGGCCCTGGGAACATCGAACCTTGTATATTCAGGGTCCATGAAAACTGGAACGGAAACGGGGAATATCGAACCCCTGGAGCATTGAACCCCGGGAACATTGAGTGGACCCCGTCATGTGGATGTCAAAATGACGGCATCATAGGTCAGGAGTGCATTTTCCATCCGGAAAATACACGTCGGTTGTTGACCCGCTAACGACGAATCGTCGTTTAACCTCAAAATTGTATGTGTCAGCTCTGGATCTATCCTCTGTCAGTTTCCATTTGTATTACCGGTTGTTTCATGGAAATATGTTATATGGCTGCTGGCCAGGACAAATATCTTTACAGTATTTCTCCATTAAAAGTAAAACCAGGAAGCCAATAGAGGCTTATAGAGATTCATTGTGGATAAGGAGAATCGTTCATATTCTACAATAAATAATTTAATGAGAGAGCTCGTTCAATTTCGGCTTAATTGGTCAGGGTCAATCTACCCACTGATCTAATCAGGCAGTTTCGACTTTGCCTTTCTTACACAAGCCCAAAATAACAAATGTATGAACATTCTCAAATTTTCGACCAAAACAGACCCACACACCAAATTTCAGCTTGATCGGTCCAGTCAGACTGGACTTTGCTTGATCACAAGGATTGTATCCAAATTTGACAATTTCCCAATTTTTCACCAAAAATGACCCCCATCGGTAAAACATTAAAAAGCGTTCCTGAACACATCATCAGTGGTCGGTGCTTTGGGTGGATCACAATAAACCGGGCATTTCATGAACAATAGGCCTTCGTGTTTTTGTTACCTACTTGTTTTGTACAGTACCCTATTGAGATTTCGCAATTATTACAATATAGAATTAGTTTCATTAGAATCGGCGTTCGCGAAATTAACAAATATTGTATATCAATACGAATCGTCCCTCACTTAATTTACGGACTCAGGAATTCCTAGTTAGGATCAACAGATCAATAGGTGATTAATTGAACTGCTTGAGAATTGGAATATAGTGGGTGATAATCACAACAACCAATCTGTCAATGGGTATTTGATTTGATTACGCAAGGAACTACCGAATCCCCAGCGGGCAATGACTCCCAATGAGCCGCGGGAGCCTGACAGTCAGACACTGGATTACCCGAGAAGTTTGAGATATTCTGATCAACCCAAGAGGGCTCCGTTGCTGATCATTCGATATGACAAAAATGATTATATAAAGTATCGGTAGTGTTGAAGGTTCACTCACGTTTTGTGTTTTCCTGTGGGCGATCTCTGCACCACCGAATCACTGGCTGGTTATAGTCCTATGATCGGTCAGGGTCGTAAGAGAGCTGCAATGGTATTCTCATCAGTCGCCTCCACTCCTGTCAGCCATTAGACCATGTTGGGTCTGCTCGGCGTATAGTATAACACGTATATGGATGCCTTGAGGTATCCCTCCCAGCGACAATCGGAGAACGGACAGATCATGGGTATATTAAGTGAGAACTCCAGTAATAGTATAGGTAGTATAGGTGGGACTCGCTGACACGACCCACAAGGTCTAGTCAGCCATGGGCAACAGCCTGGGTCGTGACAAAGCTCATGCTGCTTCACTCTTCGTTGATGTCAGCCCATGTCTTCTCCTGCCCGGTACGATTTCTCCCCTGCACATTGCCTGGGGCCAGAGTCTACAAACTCGTGTAGAATCTTGTTACATCTTTTCTGTTATAGCCTGTGGTCAGTATAGGCTTTCATAATGAGAACGTGCTTGCTCGACTTGTAGTTATCGTTTTTCACAAAGAAAAATAAGAAAACGAGTTGAATGGGTAAATCGTGTCCGTTTATGTTCACTACAGTATGAGATTCCGTCGCTTCTAATCATGGAGAGGATATGCAGAAAAACTTTTCTCCTCACATTCCACAATACTCTAAGGGGATGGTGGGTTTTTATGGTAGGTATTGTGTTATACACCTCTTCATTCGTGTTACTATATTAAGATAATTACTTACTGATTATTTGAGGGAAGCGTGAGATTGGTGACACAACAATACGAAGCTTGGTTCAGTGTGATTCCACCCACCCTAGTTGTGTTGAATGGGAGTGGCTGCCCGTAACTCGGTGAACATGGCATGGCATAATCGTAATGAACACATACGAGATAACATGGAGCAGTGATCGTACGCGAACATGTCATCCAGAACATTTACTGTGTGGCCAAGTCAACAGGTCCCAGAATGGAAGTAAAATATACCCGTGACGTAATTCAACCTCCGCCAGTGTGGAATCATGAGGCCACCCAAACACTAAAATATTGTAATGGATTACCAGTGGAAGACGTTTCCCTCACCAATTACCAGTCACAGGAATTACAACAGTCTGAATGTATATCCTCCATGACGAGAATGGCCTCGATGTATGTATGTGTGCAAGGATCTTCCCTTGCGGATACTCGCAAATAACTCTCGAGAGGGGTTGAAGGCCAGGTGAAGGGTTAATTCATTGCTTCGAAACTTGCATAGATGAGAAGAGCATATTCCAATACCCCTAAATCCCGAATTTGAAGTTCCTAACTTGTTGTATCTTTGTGTTATCGGTATTATTAGGTTAGATCTGATGACGTCACAAAGGGAACCAAATGAATGTCTCTATTGAGATCACACAATAAAAACTGATTTTCCATCTCTCTATTAGTGGAAAGTGCAATTGAATTTTTCTCTTCTAAGTCAATGATTACTTGCATCTATATCTTCCTAAAAATAATTGTTTTCCATATCAGGCTCACATTTTTTGTGTGACAGAGTTTTGAAGTCAAATTTGTATTGACTTTACACTCAGCATGCATTTTCCTTCCCTCTTGTGACATTGAAAAACATTGCGCAATAATAGATCTATCCTCATTTTCAATGTCTTATTGACTGAAAGTCATTTTGGGGGTTGGATTTTCTTGATAGACTGGTCAAAAGGAATCATAATCTGTGAAGTCATGTTCAGCACTTCCATTGGCTGAAAAAAAACAGTCTCGTGCACACGCACAGGTGTACATGCACTCAATGATTATGGGGTAGCAAATATATTGGGCTGCAATCCACATACATTGACAACAATTTGAGTATCACAACTTGGTCTTTTGGTAACACTTCATTGCATGGATGACACAGGTCATAACCCGTATGTCATACAAACTAGACCAGAAATCCAGTATCCATCCTTAACATTAGACCATTATTGGTCTGGAATCGAGATGCCAATATATGGGGCAGATAGCTACACACTCCGATAAAAAGGGGCAAAGTGAGCATTTACATGACTATGGCTGTGTTCTCTCGTCCCAGCTGTCTGGAAGCCTCATACAATAGTCAATGATACAGTGATTCTGAGCTGCCATTCCCCATGACTCTGATCCTGGCCCATGAATTATTCATCTCCGCTTATTTCCCATCCATACTTTCAAAGAAACATATTCAACGGCCCAAAGTAGTTGTTGGAATACATATATGGTGTGGAGTGATGAAGTTATCAGTAACTATGGGCGACAATATCTATTATATACCCAAGAGAAACGTGTCATTTATCCACCAGGCACTGTTGAATGTATTGCTTTGCGTCTAGATAAGTATTAGCCATCCAAATAAACCTTTTACGGAAGCAATAATCTAGTGTAGTCTCGGGAGAGCAAGAAATATCCCTATAAGATCGGTATACGAGGATAAGGTTCTCAAGCTGCTACTAACTAAAGAAACGATTACAATATGTTACCCTGTCGATCATAGGCCACCACACATTCCATTGATTGTTCGTTAACGATGATTCGTAGGCCATCTTCATCATCATCGACGCCAATCACTTTCGATTCATCGCACCAGACAGAGCATGACTACTTCGAAGCGATGCTAAATAAACTAAACAATCGATTTACATAAGCCTAATTGGGCATTTAGATGATGCCCGCATGGTACATTCATCTCGCCACATCTGTAACAACACAACATGGATGTCAAACGATCAACGCGGACGTACCATCTGTCGTTTACGCGTACATCATTGATATATCTTATTGATATCGTAAGACTTACTTGTATATCTGTAATGTACATTCATAACATCAGACTAATTATTGCATTTTTCATGATCAATTATTATGCTTACTATTTTTAGCTCCAATGTTGCTTTGTTGACTCGTCTCAATCACCTATGTGACTGTGTAGTGGGTAAGACGAACAATGAGCACTGAAATTCACCCCAAAGGATTGTCCCTATGCTCATATGTTATACCTTGAACTAGTTCACACACCTAGCGAGGGGGCACAATCAATTATATACGAACCGAGCAGAAAACAGGACAGCTTCTTGAGGGCTACGTATGAGTACACATTAACTGGAGTGAAACAATTGGAACCGGGTGCCACTGTCACCTGCAGTGCTAAATATAAATAAACTAAACTTATATAGTTATAGTTATAAACCTATATATATTGTGATGCTGGGTAAGCGGCAAATGTTGCCAAAGTTCCTCACTTGACTGATCATTGGGAATTTTATTACTATGCATCTACGCTCTTATTAGTTGTTGTGGACCGTGTTTGCTATGTGATGGCAAGTATGGTGTGTTATGCGAGTTGCACAATTCGTATAGGACCGGCATAGTGCACCAATATCATGTAATGACAATAACAAATAACCCTGGATACTGGAGTATGAGTATTCTATTACGAAACTGATCGCTTGGAAAATATATCCCAAATTATCTTTCTACATTTTCTCTAGTTGAATACTTACTCTGTATTGTGTGTTTTACCAATTCGACATTAATGTTAGCCTATATTACTCTGACTCGTCATATGATCCCAAATCTAGCAGTCCCTAGAATCTTCACCTATCAGTATTTAGTTTCTCCATCGCTCTCACAGTCATGTTTGTTCCAGGAGTTCGCTCTATTCGTTTTCCGGTCGTATTCAGCAGGAACGAATGTAATAATAAAACGTACGCCACACTAAATATTCCTGACTCGTCTCTATTATCGGAGGATGGGTAATTTCTTCGTTGAATGAATTTTATTACCCCAATGTTATTCGTCATTTCCTTGCTGTGAGGACGAGGGAGTAAATTATGCATTATCATCCAATTTTCCGAGTCATTCATCCTTAAATGAAGACCAACCTTATAGGCTACCGTGCTGACTATTAGCAGTAAATGTTGAGGAACTAATATGACGGACTGAGTCCTATATATATGTGACAGGATTAGTACGAAATACCCTATATTCAATCAACATTACACAGACTAACAGTAGTTTGGAAAATACAATCCTCAAGAGGAACAGTATGACAACAGCTTATATCGAGAAATGCTAACAATATCATCCTATTGCAATTTCACTGCGACTGCATGATATCATTATTGATGAGGTTGACTTACCGTGTGTAGAAGTGAATTAAATAACTCATTGGATAATGACACTGATGTATCGCGTGTCGGAGTGTTTTATTGCTTAACGTCATATTTTCTGCCCTGTACTAGTGTGTTCCGTGGTATTTACTCACATCGCAGGTAGCAGGGACGTAAAACGTACTAGTAGATCTTGCTCATACCCGTCACGAATTCTATTATGTGTTTTAAATGTGAGAGGTCGCTGAATTCACTGACCATTGTGCTCCAGGTCATTGAAGAAGTTCAAAATAACACTTCTTCCTTCTAAAATACCTGATTTTGTTTGGTCAATCCTATGCCTATAGCCTAGGATTGGTGGAGGGTGGTGGGGCGTGGTAGCCCGGTTGGCTAACGCGTCGAGCTAGTAATCCAGAGATTACAGGTTCAAGCCCGCGTTGCACCCTTGAGCAAGGTGCTTCATCCCGATTGCTCACGATGAGAGGTAGGTGATTTGTATGTTGCCGTCTGCGTGATATGATCACCCTATTCGTATTGAGTACACTTCAGATGCATTGCCTCGGTCCGTGACCTGGTGAGGATTCGCAGCTAACAAGAGTGTTGTATCCAGGTAGGCACCCTTGTCCGCTAGTATGGGATCGGTACCCGTATCCGGCGAGTAAAAACCATGTGAAGAAGGGGGATACTTCATTTACACGCATACCACTACCAAGGCGCTTATAAAACAGTGTTTCACGGATGTTCATGTTGGCTACCAACCCGTATGAGAATAAATCACACTTGGTTGGTAGGTTCCCCATGATTACTACATGATCGGTGTTGTCTCCGGGGATCATGTCAGAGGTAATCTGAGATTACGCTGAGAACAGGTGCTATATTTAACAAATCTTTGTAGACATAGTTGGGCCAGAATGGTTTCGGTGATGTAATTCTAACATTTTTGCGTCGCCTTTTCGGTTTAGTCATGTTAAGTAATGAACGAAGGCGATTTCCAAGTGTATTCAAGGAGTGGGTAGGCCTTCAGGCTTCCTAGTTATTCTCACCATTATTCGAGTCAATTAATCGATTTTCAGTTAACATTCATCCTGAGAAGTTGTATAATGGGCGCAGGAATGCTACTGAACTGTATTTCTACCCAAAGTTATTGACTTTTGTGCTATAATTACTTACAAGTTGTGTTAAATTCCAAACAAGCTGCCGCACGGAAATGTTGAGTATTGCTCCTGGTGTGATTGATAACATACCGTTCTGCATTCATTATTTTTTAAAGAAAATGTCATTATCTATTCACTAGACGATTTTCCTTGTGAAAATAATATTCAGACCTACATTGTTGGAAAAAATCATGGTCTTTCAGTTAGTAAAGCGTTGCATGATAATCTTCATTTGGCAATGCAAATGACACAGACTACAGTCATCACACATTAGAAATGGGTCTCCCTGAACTCACTGCCTCTAAGCTAACAGCACCAGGGGGTAACCGCAAACGGGACTACTGTTCACTTTCAGTCGATGAGCTTGTACTGGCAATGAAATATGGCATTCTAGACTTGTTGAAAAAGCCACAAATCAC